>CATIWO010313371.1:0-11243 GCA_949673435.1 Macaranga tanarius
TAATTTCCTTTATTATTATTAGGGTTTTATTATGTTAGACTATTATAAAAACACTTGCCAAATTCATTTTTAGGCAGATTAGAATTGAATGAAAATTATCATTGTTTCCTTTGCATATTTGCTTGAATTCTTGAATTCTTGAATTCTTGTTGAATGCATAAACCACTTATCAAGGAATTGATCTATCCTTATGGCATGTTAAGGGTTAGGGTTTAAAGAACTTAGTTTTCTTTAGTTTCTAATTCTTTGATCAACAAATCTCTACAATCTGATCTAAGCGATTCTTAGGTTTGACATCAATTTATTCTTGGGTTTTCAAGATAGTAATTCACGGGTTCATAATCATTAGGGTTCGTGGTTCTATTTTTTGGAGGTTCTTAACAATTTTGGCATCCTCTCCTAGCTTACCTCATACGATTGATTTATTGTCCCACTAAGGTAACTTGATCATCATCCAAATCATCCTCTTCTTCATAATCCTCTTGGTCAATTGGTGGACATCTCCTTTGTCTAGGCTCTCCTTGCAATTGGTTAAGGATGCCATCATGCCTTTCTAACTTTTCATTTACTCCCACTATCATGTTAAAAATTCTTTCGAATTATTGTTGCATAGCTTAAATCACATGATCATTTGTTGAAGAAGAACTTGTGTCTTTTGATATGATTGTAAACCTGAAATTTTAAATAGAAAATAGAAACAAACAGCCTCACAACACTCCCTTACATGTTTCACTCAAAATTTTATGTATACCACTCGTGTTTACACTCAAATCTTAGCTTTTTCTTTAATGATCTCACACTCTTGCCTTTTACCACTCTATTTGCCTTTTGATTTCTTAGATAAACTCAGATTCTCAATCAAACAAAATTTAAGAATGTAGTAATCAATGATAAGAAAATTAGGTAGGCTAACAAGAAAATTAAAAGGTAGGCTACAAGAATAAAATATTAACAAATAAGCTAAAACAAATGCAAGACAAAGATAGATCAACAAAGAACATAAAGAGACAATTTTTTTAATAATAATATGCATAAATTTTTTTTTTTATAGTGCAAGTAAGATCTTAAGATGAGAAGATCAAAAACAAACTGAAGATTAAAGATGAATAGAAAGTGCAAGATAAGATGAACATAAGATAATGAAGATTAAAGATAGTTTTGGATATGCAAACCTCAATTTTGAGCTAATGCTCTGATACCACTTATGATGGGAATTGTAAGTTTCATCAATTAACTCCATAATAGCAAGAATACTATGATAAGTTGAATTAGAAGAAAACTAGAAATTACCAATTTAATCTATAAATTTGGATCGTTCAAAGATTGAAGTAAGAAGATAGATGCTACTTAACCCCTTTACCAACCAGGATAAAGATACTAAGATAGACTTTGAATTTCTTTCTATGCTATAAATAAAAAAGTTTGATAAATAAAAAAAAGAACAAGAATTTAGATTTTGACACCACAAGCTAGAATTAAGCTTGATAAGTCACAAAGTTCATGCAAGAAATTGAAGATAAAATTCCTCACAATAAAACTCAAACAAAATTATATTTCATATATCAAATTCAATCATGCTTACAAATTAAAAGAAGGGACTTGTTTATATAGTACAAGTCCATACACACACTACTAAAATAGACTCACACACAAAGGATTACATTTGCTCTTAATGGCCTTAATAGCCACTACCTACATTTATAGCCATTACTTGGCATTAATTGCCCACTAATATGAAAAAGGTGGCTACATGTAACCCTAGCTTATTTGAAACAAACATAAACTTATTCAGATGATTCTAGGCTGGAAATGGGGTTTAATGCATGTCTAGAATGTGCATAAAGATGACACAACAAGCATTAAACCAAAAGAAACCGTCAATGAGCTATCAGGGTAGACTGGTGCTTGCCAGTTGTTGCTAGTAGACTGGTGGACTGGGGAGCGCCAGTGAGTGGCAGGCACCAGTGCTTAGAGGCAGACTGTACACATTTTACTCCTTGCATGCTGAAGGTGAAATTCAAGCCTTCCTTCGATTCCATGGTTCCGAGTATGTTTCCTTCATGTTTGAATGAATTAAACATGATTCTTTGAGCCTCCATTGATACCTTATTGGGTTGAAAGTCTTGGGGTTTCCAAATGTCTTTAATTAACCCCAATTTGGCTTCTTGAAGTTTTTTGGACTTGGACCTTGTAATTGGGTCTTCTTGTACTTTCAATGGATCTTGGATCACTTTAAGCTTTAGACTTGGGTTCATATCAGGATGTTTCAGATGACTTATAGCATTTCTGCAGCTGGTCTGTCTGCTCTTACTGCTACTACCACTACTGCTTCTAAGGTAACATCTTTTTTATTCTTTTTATTTTTATTCCTTTGGTTTCTTAACTCTAACTTTGTTTTCAATGAACAACCTTGTAAGAGAGGTAGGGGTGAGTCTAATGTTGGCTCTTAATACACTCTACATCACCACAACTTCGATGTAGTGCCCGGGGACTTGGCTAAAGAGGTGAACTTGAAATTCCTTATTATTGACTTTGAGCATGATATGGAGATATTTGAGGAGCTGGCCATCTTTGAGAATCAATCTATACACTATAAGCCAGCTGGTAATACTCATGTAAGAAAATCTAAATCTTCATATTAAAATTTGTTATAGTGTGAATGTATCAATGTAAATTGTGGGATTGATAGGCAAAATTATAGGGATAAATTGATAGCAAAATTGTAGTAATTGATTGATTGTAGATATAGACTTACCTAGATTAGAATACCTAGTTGTGTATATATATGTGTAGCATATCAATTCAAATGACAAGAGAAAATATTTATTCTTGTTCCTTTGTTATATGGTATCAGAGCTATCAATTCTGGTCCTTTAATTTTTTTCTTTTTTTCTTCCCGGCATTCACTATTGCCAAGAGGTAGCAAAATTTATTTTTTGGGTCAGTCACTTGGGGCTCTTAGCTCATCTCACAGCCGGCACTGGAGGAAGTGTCCGCCGCCGATCAGTCACTCCTCAAAGGTCGGTCCTCTTAATCCCGACGAGTGAGCCTTATGCGCCACCAACTTTTGGCTTATCTCCCATGCACCGACACATGGCTCTTCAAGGGAGAGAACTATCACCTCTGATCACTCTTCTCGGCATCATTTTCTCATTTTCGGCAATGCTCTGCTTCTCTATTACACATCTGGTCCAGGTTCTACCAACCTTATTTGATTATTGTTGCACACGATTTTGGCCTCTATTAGTTGCTGTGAAATTTTGGTGAATGGTTAATGAATTCTTGAATTTTTTGGTTCCTGTGGTGTATTTTTTGGATAATATTTACCTTGGTTGGGTGTTGACTACATTACTAGTGGTCTAGTTTGGAATCCTTAACTATAGTGATTATATATTAAGATGGCTAAAGAAAAGAATGTGATTATTATTGATGTTGTCCCAATGAAGTCTAAAATTACTTAACATAAATTACATGGTCCAAATTATTTAGCATAGTCTAAAACCATCAAAATTTACCTTCGCAGTATTTCTATGGACACTTATCTCACTGATGAGCCACCCAATGATAATACTCGTGGAGCATGGCTGCACGATAATGCTCGGTTATTCTTGCAGAATCAGAATTCTATATATATTGAAATTGTTAGCCTTATCAATCATTGTGAGTTTGTCAAAGAGATGATAGATTATTTGGAGTTTTTGTATTCGGGGAAAGGAAATTTATCTCGTATTTATGAGGTATATCAAAGCTTTTATTGTGCTAAGCAACATGATCAGTCTCTCTCGACCTATTTCATGCAATTCAAATAGGTCTATGAAGAATTAAATGTTTTACTCCCCTTTAGTCCTGATGTGAAAGTTCAGTAATTTCAACGAGATCAAAAGGCTATCATGAGTTCTCTAGCTGGGCTAAATTCTCAATTTGATCCTGCTAAATCCTAAATTCCCTCCAACACTAAAGTATCATCTCTTCAAGAAGTGTTCAGTAGATTACTCCACGCAGATGCTAGTATCCCTGCTTCATCTTTTTCCTTTAGTGCTTTTGTTAGTCGTAACACTAATTCTTGAGGCAGGGGTAGAGGAAGAAGTTCTAGTAATCGGGATTCACAAAATTTAGAAAATATGGGGAGTTGTATATTACTACTGTCATGAGCCAGGACATAACAAGTGAGACTGTAGACAACTATAAGGTTCTGAGATAGGGGTTATATGCTACCACTGTAATGAACTGGGACATACTAAGCAGGATTGTAAAAAATTACAACACAGGCAAAATCTTCCTTTAGCCCATGTTGCCATAGCCAATACAGCATCAGAACAACCTATTTTTTTTTCTTTAGCCCATGTTGCCATAGCTAATACAACATCAAAACAACCCACTTCTATGTCTGTAGAAGAGTTTATGAAGTTTACTCAGTATTAAGAAATACTAAAGTCCTCTTCTCCTACTGTCACTGCTACTACCAAATCAGGTATATCTTCTTCTTGCCTCTTTTCGACCTCATCCAAATAGATAATAGATTTGGGTGTCACAGACCACATGACAGGTAATCCCAATCTTTTCCTAACTTACCATCCACATAATTCTAAGTCTCATGCCACTTTAGCAGATTGTTACTCTTCATGTATTCTTGGGTCTGGCACTGTTAATCCAACTTCTTCCCTTTCTCTATCTTTTATATTGAGTCTCCCCCAGTTCTCCTTTAATTTAATTTATGTTAGCAAACTCACTCGTGCTTTGCAATATTATGTCTTGTTTTTTTCTGATTATTGTCTATTTCAGGATCTTACAATGAAGAAAATTATTGGTAGAGGACATGAATCAGGGGGCTTTATGTCTTGGATACTCTAGTACCTAGACCGGTTGCTTGCTCTAATATGTTAACTCCTTTTGAAGTCTATTGTCGATTGAAACATCCCTCTCTCTGTGTTGCAGAAATTATATCCTATGTTCATAGTGTCACTACTTTGGATTGTGAGTCAAGTCAATTTGCGAAACATCATCATTCATATTTGAGTCCTCGAGTCAATAAAAGGGATAGTACTCCCTTTGAAATTGTTCACTCTAATGTTTAAGGTCCATGTCCTATTATGTCTAAAACTGGTTTTGGATATTTTGTTCCATTTATTGATGATTATTCTCATGTTACTTGGCTTTATTTAATGAAAAATTGGTTTGAATTATTTTCCCATTTCATTGCTTTTTGTGTTAAAATTAAAACACAGTTCTACGTTTCTTTCGCATCTTAAGAAGTGATAATGCAAAAGAGTACTTTTCTCATTATTTTCATAGTTACATGACTCAGAATGGAGTTCTTCATCAATCTTCTTATATTGACACACCCTCACAAAATGGGGTAGTAAAAAGAAAAAATTGACATATTTTTAAGACAGCTGGAGCTCTTTTGTTTCAAATGCATGTCCCTAAACAATTTTGGGCAGATGCAGTTTCCACAGCTTGTTTCTTAATAAATCATCTTCCTTCTACTGTCCTTCATGGTGAGATCACTTACACCACTCTTTTTCCGTCTAAACCCTTGTTTCCTATTGCACCTTGAATCTTTAGTAGTACTTATTTTGTTCGTGATGTTCATCCTCATATTACCAAATTGGATCCAAAGTCACTTAAATGTGTCTTTTTGGGGTACTTTCATCTCCAAAAATGTTATAGGTGTTACTTTCCTACTCTCAATAAATATATTATTTATGCTGATGTTACTTTTATGGAAAGTACTCCATTTTTTCCATCTTCTCCATTCCCTTAGGGAGAGGAAAATGATTTACTTATCTATATGGTCACATCTCAGGTTGTTCCTAACCTTGCTTGTGCATCACCTCCCTGCCCACATATTCGACAGGTGTATTCTCAATGACAAGCTTCTTCTACTTCATGTCCTATACCAGTATCTTCTTCTAAGTCAGATCCAGCTCCCAGTGACATTGATCTTCCTATTACTCTCCGTAAAGGTAAATGCCTATGTACTTGTCTTATTCCATCCTTTGTTTCTTATTATAGTTTGTCTCCTGCATCTTATGCATTCCTTACCTCTCTCGATTCTATAACCCTTCCAAAATTTGTTACTGATGCCTTATTCCATCCTAGTTGGCGAAACACTATGATAGAGGAGATGAATGCTTTGGATGTTAATAGTACTTGGGAATTAGTAGACTTACGTACAGGAAAATAGGCCATTGGTTGTAAATGGGTGTTTGCCATTAAAACTAATCCTGACAGTTTTGTTGCTTGACTTAAAGCTCGTCTTATTACTAAAGGCTTTGTTCAGACATGTGGGGTCGATTACTCTAAAACATTTTCTCCTATGGCTAAACTCACATCTATTTGACTACTCATCTCTTTAATAACTTCCTATGATTGGCCACTGCATCAGCTGGATATCAAGAATGCATTTTTACATGGAGATCTCTAGGAGGACGTTTACATGGAGCAACCACCAGGGTTTGTTGCTCAGGGGGAGTTTGGGAAAGTATGTTATCTTCGCAAGCCATTATATGGACTAAAATAGAGTCCTCCAGCTTGGTTTAGTAAATTTAGTCAAGTGGTGGAGCAATTTGGGTTACAAAAGAGTAAATTTGATCACTCTGTATTCTTCAAATGATCTGAATCTAGCATCATCCTCCTTGTTGTATATGTTGATGACATTGTCATCACATTAAATGATAGTAAAAGGATTTTTACTTATAAATCTTACCTTCACTCTCACTTTCAAATGAAAGATTTGGTTTAAACAAAAGATTTGGGTATGTTGAAGTACTTATTAGGAATTGAGGTGATGAGAAGTAAAAAAGGGATCTTTCTATCTCAGCAAAAATATATTTTAGATCTATAAACAGAAATAGGAAAAATAAGTGCTAAACCATATAGCACTCCAATGGTTTCTAATATGCAACTCACAAAAGAAGGTGACTTATTCAAAGATCTAGAGAAATACAAAAGATTGGCTGGAAAGTTGAACTACCTCACAGTAACTCGCCCTGACATTGTATACGATGTAAGTGTTATAAGTCAATTTGTGTCTTCTTCTATAGTTCATCATTAGGTAACCTTATAACAAATTTTGTGTTACTTAAAGGGAGCTCCAGGATGAGGTATTGTATATGAAAATCATGGACACAATAATATTGAGTGTTTCTCAGATGTAGATTAGGCAGGTTCTAAGATAGACAGAAGGTTTACTACAGGTTATTGTGTGTTTGTTGGAGGAAATCTGTTGACTTGGAAAAGTAAGAAGTAAAATGCTGTGTCTTGCTCCAGTGCAGAGTCAGAATACAGAGCTATGGCACAGTTTGTATATGAAATAATATGGATCCATTAACTCTTGATAGAGATTGGTTTCTATGTGTCGTTACCAGCTAAATTATGGTGTGACAACCAAGTAGCTATCCATATTGCTTCCAATCTAATTTTTCACGAAAGAACCAAACATATCGAGATTGATTGTCATTTCATTCATGAAAAATTACAACATAATGTGATCTCAATAGGATATGTGAAGACTGGAGAAGAACTTAGAGAGATATCTTTACAAAAGCTCTAAATGGGACTCGGATTGATTATATTTGTACCAAGTTGGGCACGATTAATATCTATGCTCTAGCTTGAGGGGGAGTGTTATAGTGTGAATGTATCAATGTAAATTGTAGGATTGACAAGCAAAATTATAGAGATAGATTGATAGCAAAATTGTAGTAATTAACTGATTGTAAAGATAGACTTAGATTAGATACCTAGTTGTGTATATATATGTGTAGCATATCAATTCAAATGACAAGAGAAAATATTTCTTCCTCTTCCTCTATTACAAAATTTATTGTTAGTGTGTCTAAAAGAATATTAAAAATATATAATAATGCTAATCAAATAATAATACAGGTCAAGAGGTCTACTGTAGATCACTTGATGCCTTTGTAGTGTAAAAAACCTCGTATCTAGGATCAACAAGAAGACTTTGGTAAGTACTAAACCTAAATGTATGCAAGAAAAATATATGAATATATATTATGATTATACAATGCCACTAACACAAAATTCTTGATTGTGACTCTTTTACAAGATGTCATGACCAAGTTGCATAGGGCGAAGGACCGTGAGGCTGAGTACAAAAAGCGGATTCACAAGCTAGAGTGATAGCTTGGTAGGGGCTGCAGTGCCCGCTAGTTTGATATACCACTTCTTATACTCTCCCTTTTTTATCACTCCCTCTGGATGATTGTATCACATATACTTTTACAACTTTAGTACTGTATGCTTGTACTACTTATGTGTTTATGACTTTTGCTTGATATCTTGCTTGCATTAGCTATGAGGACTTTACAATATATAATGCAAAACTTGTAATGTTATCTATAGTAACGTGTTCAAGTTCACTTATTATATAATTTAAGAAAAATGAATCCTTTTCAAAAGATTTAATAATAAATTTAAAAATTCCTCAATAATAAAACTATGAACATAATTAAAAATTTTGGAAAGAAATGGGTAATTTACAAAGAATAAGAAAGGAAATTTTACAAAGAATGAGGGCTATGACATGAACAAAAGAATTAAAATTGGAAACACAAGAATTTGAAAAATATTCAATTTGAGCCAAAAGTTTTAATTTTCTCAGTTTAGTCCCTCATAGAAATATGGATATGGATAAGATTAATATATCTCTAATTCATCACATAATCTTCATTAAGTACACACTTGTATGCATCTAAGTATCATGGTCCCTACAAAAGGTAATAATTGTCCACAACCAAGTACCAAAATTCACAACATAATAACATATGTGCATATGCTTATCTCATGGTCCCCTTATTAATAAACCTAGTCATCAAGTTTTGACCATTAGTCAAGGTATATATATCTCATAATTTTACACATATAATCATTCTCTACAATTGCCCCCTTGCATTCAATACACTTGGTTTACTAAAATGAGCATAAAAAATACAAAAACCTTTATTTAAAACTCTCAATAGGAACCATATCCTACCATATCTATAGGAACCAAGACCTTACAACCTCTCAATACTATAAGGAATGGTTGAAAAGTTATGATGAAGCAAGTGAAAGTGGAGAGTGTAGTTCAAAGAACTAGATCTAGGTTTAGAGCTCTTTAGCTCTTGTTTTGGGTGCGGTTTGTTTCAAAGCTTGTAATGAATGTGTTTAGGAAAAATGTATCTTGGTTGTTTGCATTTATGTAGTTTGGTTTAGGGAAGTAGGACTAAACAAAGGTCTAGCTATGATGCTTAAAGTCATGTTGAATGTATCAAAGCAAGTTATAGTAGGATTGTGTCTAAGGTTGAGGTATGGCTTTTGTCCATGCCTAACCTTTATTATGGCTTTATGGAACAAAAATGTGTGTTTTAAGAATCAAAGAATCTAAAGAATATCATATGCAAAATGAAAATACCTTAAAGAAATATGGTTTGCAAAGGGTAAAGAATGAATAAAAGAAATTTTATATTATGTTGATAATATGTCCAATAACACTGAGCCTCTAAATGTTGTAAATACTTTGCTAATTTAAAATGCCTCTAATTCCAAATATTTATTGCACTTGAGGTTATGTCATATTGCGGAAGATAGGATCACAAAGTTGGAAAAGATGGGAATCTTGAGAAATCTTGAGTCCGCATCTAATTCAACATGTGAGGCATGTCTTTAAGGCAAGATGACTAGACTGCGATTTGTTGGACAAATAGAAAAGGCCAAGAATATATTGGAAATCATACATAGTGATGTATGTGAACCATTTAGTCAAATGGCTAGAGGTGGATTCTACTATTTCATAACTTTTATAGATGATCTATTAAGGTATGGGCACTTGTTTCTTATGAAGAACAAAAGTGAATCATTTGAAAAGTTCAAAGAGTTCAAAGCCCAAGTAGAAAACCAAACTAGAAAAAGTACTAAAATCTTATGATCAGATCGAGGAGGTGAATACTTAAGTACGAGGTTTATTGAGTTCCTTAAGGAACATGGCATTGTATCACAACTTACACCACCAGGAACATGATAATTGAATAGTGTATCCAAGAGGCGAAATCTTACCTTATTAGATATGGTACGTTCGATGATGAGCAATATCAATCTTCCTATTTCGCTTTGGGGTTATGAACTTTATATAGCCTCCTATATCCTTAATCATGTTCTATCCAAGTCCGATTCTAGTACACCATATGAGATATGGCATGGTAGGGCGCCAAGTCTTAAGCACATTAAGATTTAGGGATGCACAGATCGAACAAGTTGTATGTAAAATTGATTAAAGGAAGGTTTGTTCTATATCCTAAAGACAATTTAGGATATTACTTTTGTCTTCCAGCTGAATAAGTTGTTATTGTAAGCAGAGATGCCATATTTCTTGAGAAAAAGTTTTTTAAAGAAGATAGTAAAGGAAGGAAGATAATGTTAGATGAAGAGTCATCTTAGGAAGCCCAAAAAATTTATCAAATGGATATTGATCAACCCCAAACGCCTATTCCAATCAAAGGTGTCATCACACCAACTCCTAGAAGGACTAGTAGGGTATCTCATCCACTAAAGAGATACAATTTTCTCCAGATGTGTAAGAGTTGCATATTTATGAAGAAAGCAATCATGTTGATGATCCTACTACATATGAAGGAGCTTTGTCAGATAAAGATTCTTCAAGATGGCTTGAGGCAGTGAAAGCTAAAATGGATTCCATGTATGCAAAACAAGTCTACACACTTATTGACCCTCCTGAAGGTATAATACCTATAGGATGTATATGGATCTTCAAGAGAAAGATTGAAGCATATAGGAAGGTTGATACCTATAAAGGTAGGCTTGTAATGAAAGGGTTTCGCCAAAGGCAAGGGGTTAACTATGAAGAGATTTTTTCGCCAGTAGCCATGCTTAAATCTATTTGGATTCTTTTTGCTATAACGACATACTATGATTATGAGGTTTGGCAAATGAATGTTAAAACCACCTTCCTTAATGGTTATGTTGAGGAAGAGATTTTCTGATATGGACGTGACCAAGCTTAAAGATGGTGGTGGCATTTGCACTGGTGATAGCTTGGATGGGGTTGATGGAGAGGAGAGCAAGGAATCCAAAGTTAAAGTCAAAGATAAAGCTAAGGATCCATTAAGCATGCCACAAGGCCCAATTACAAGGTCAAGATCCAAGAAGCTTCAAGAGGCCTTAATTGGCTATATGCAAGATTGGGCTAATCAAGGAAGTCCAATTGCTCATGTTAGGTCCAA
>CATIWO010313397.1:0-27286 GCA_949673435.1 Macaranga tanarius
TCAGCTGTTATTGTTAGTATGTTAAATGATAATGAAAGATATAATTTATTTTTAATATAATTTGATACATTTATTATAATAATAATAATAATTTTTAGTTATATAAATTATTTAAAAATAATATATATAATAAATAGTAATTTATTATTTTAATCTATATATTATTAAAATCATTATTAGAAACTATTTAGATATTTAACTTTAAAATTAATACATTTTTTTTAAAAAAAGCTAGATATAAATTTTATAATTATTTAATTGCTAATTATAATTTAAAATCATATTTATTTTATTATAAATTATAAGTAACTAATTATATGTATTTAATTTCAAAACATTCATTTGTTATTAGTTATTTATAATGGGTAATATAGTCCAAATAAAAAATAAATTCAAATCAGCTAACTATTTATGGAAAAAAGTGCCAAAATAGAGTTAATTGAATCCGTAGCTGTTTTAGATAAAAATAACTATCAATTGCTGATTTGAGAATCTTGTCAAGCACTTAAAACTTCTGTTTGATGAAAAAATTTTATCAGCTAGTTGAATCAGTTAAACCAAAGCTAGCTGAATCAATTAAACCAAATACCAAAATTTAAGATAGATGACTAAACAATGTTATATATTATGCAATAGCAATAGTAATAAAATAAAATAAGACCTAAAAACAAATCATTGAGAGACGGCATTGGTAATGGCAATCAACAAAGCAATCTTCATATTTAATTAGTTAATTTTGGTTGGTTAGGTCATAGGTGTTAGGCTTATAATTTCATATCTTTCACATAAATTGGAGTTAAGAGTTGTCATTTTAAGAATTTCTAAAATATCAATGTCTTAACATCAAAAGTGATAAAAGCCAATCAAGTAGTCTATTGGTGGGAGTGCTTTCTAAGTTTGAATATTATTATTTTTTAAAATATTTTTTAATCTAAACTTGTAGCATTCAAAATTTATTATATCATAACTAATATATCATAAAATTATAAAAATTTTCTAATTTTGAGATATCGTTTAAGTAAGAATAATTTTTTACCAATTAATTCTGTCGATTCCTAATTAATTATTTTTTATATTGATAATTAAGATTATAATTTAATACAATAAAAATTACTATACTTGTAGTTGTAGTCTTTCTTCTCTTTTAATGATAAAAAAAAAAGTCAAAATTAAATTATTAATATTGATGTCCTTTGTTATTAACATACAAGGTAT
Organism: Macaranga tanarius; assembly: GCA_949673435.1. Taxonomy (NCBI): domain Eukaryota; kingdom Viridiplantae; phylum Streptophyta; class Magnoliopsida; order Malpighiales; family Euphorbiaceae; genus Macaranga; species Macaranga tanarius. The sequence continues at coordinate 1,216 of CATIWO010313397.1, forward strand.
GGTAGTATGGTACCCTTATCAAGATTTTCAATGTGCCAAAAACAAATCATGAGGACCCTATAAATGTCAAAAATATTTCTGCTGAGATTTCATTTATAACCCTGCCTACTCTATTAATTCACAACCATATTGCACTTGCAAGTTGTTCATTTTTTTTCTCCATTGCAATTTACATCTTCATTGCATTGCATTGAGAGATGGCCTCATTAGACTCTCCAAATTCACCATCAAACCCATCTTTTGCAATGAAAGAAACAACTTACAGGTTCTTAAGAAGCCTCTCTTCAAAAGAGTCACCTTCATTCTCACATTTCCCGTATTCTCCACCTCATTTAACCCCTTCAAACTACGGCTCCCCACCATTCTCCACCCCTTCTCGTCCTCTATCACCCACTAATAATTTCGCGACTAGTAACTCTAAAACTACGTACACTTGTCTATCTTCGATCCTCAAAAAAGACGGGCAGATACTATCAATAGCAATATCAAATGGTCTTATTTATACGGGCTCTAATACCAATTTGATACGAATGTGGAAAATGCCCGAGTTCACTGAGTGCGGACAGCTTAAGACTAAGGCATGCATGGTGGTTGCATTAGAAGTTTCACATGATAGAGTTTATGCTGCATATGGTGATGGCAAGATTCGAGTTTGGCGAAGAACATGGGATGGAGCTTTCAAACATGTACGGTTGGCAACTATACCTAAGACTGGAGGTTATGTCCGGAGCTACATTGTTGGAAAAGACAAGACGGTACGGTTAATCTATAGTTTCTTGCTTATATTAATTATTTCATGAAGTTGCATCAATAAAGTATTGGTAATTAGCCTCTAAGTACCCATTTATATGCATAATTAAGAAGTGTTACTCCATTGATGGTGCTTAATTAACTTAATTTTGAGGTCAGTTCTCACCTACTATTTTTTTTTTACCATTTGATTGAAGTGGTTAATTCCCAATACTATATGAAAGAAACCAAGGGGTGGGGTTCGATCTTTGATCTCCACACAATGAATGTCTACATCTTTTTCCACTTGTGCTACTTATGAATACTTTCTCATCTACTGTGTGAACTCATATTTGTTACCAATAAATGCATGACCGTAATGTTTTTGGTGCAGTTGAAAATTAAAAATATAAGTCTTTTTGTAAAATGTATTCAAATGCTTCTACGACAGGACCTAAAATAGTAAAATAATGAACCCCAGCCAGCCAGAGTCTTTAAAAAGAGGTAGCTACTAGTCACTGCCTTTAGGTTCGAGTCCATGTCAGGTGTCAACATTCTGATTTAATCTCCTCAAGGGTAGATTCACAACTTTTTTTTATTTCTTTTAAATTGATAAAGGCCAACCGTTCTACCGTCTGACTGCGATAGTTATGGATATTTGTTTGTTTGATGTGAAAATGTCGAGGCTATAATAGAGGCACACACCCACCTCCAATTTAATTATACCATGCACCGACTCCTTTGAGTTGTCTCGTACGTAATACTTAACTACGTGTGTCTCGTACATAACTAGGGTCACATGTGTCTCAACTCTCAAGGATGTCCATATGTTTAAATCAAGAAATTGTTCCAAAAAAAAATGTTTAAACCAAGAAAGTTGACTGCAGCTAACTCTCCTCTTCTTTCATGGACCCTATATACTTGAACGAGTGTTGTCTTCTATAATTGCTCTGTCGTTAAAGAATGTAACCACAAACATTTTGGCTTTCTTTTAACTTAGCATGGCGCAAAGTTATATCTCCGCATGGTACTGTAATGGCTTAACACATTTTGGCTAAGTTAGTACTAAATTTTTGTGTGAGGTGATTTCACAACAGAAGATCTTGTATCTGAATTTTTATGGGATTAAATTTGTTTGGACTAATACTAGCCACAAAATATGAATAAAAATTAGTTTCTTATTATTTAACATGATGTGAATAAATCTCGTGGTTATACTAAAAAACTAATTAATTTGTCTTTTCAACTTGTAAACTGATTTTTCAATGTTAAGTTGAAACGAAACTATTTAAATATCTAAACTACCTAATAAACATTTATGTATCATATTTTTGACAAATTGAGGTGTCAAATTAATTAATTTATAAGTTGAAAAAATATTATTAATGTATTAAGCCTACTGTATTTGTAGTCTTTTAACACTGTTTGATTTACTTGTGTATTAAGCCTATTTTATAATAATAACAATGAAATAAAGGATCTTTCAGAAGGTAAAAACATTCCACTTGAGAGGCAATTGTAGTGAGTTGCAAAATGTTAGTGTTGCGATTAGTTTGTTAGTACCAAATGTGAGTTGTACATGTATAAATTGTGTGCTTGATATCATCAATTTAACAGATGAAGCACGCAGGGCCAATAACATCATTGGCAATCAACATTTCTGATGACACACTGTACTCAGCTTCCCTTGACAAAACAGTAAAAGTATGGAGATTATCAGACCTCAAATGCATAGAGACAATCCAAGCACATTCTGAGCCAATCAATGCCATAGTCGTGGCCGATGATGGAGTACTCTACACAGCCTCTGATGATGCCACAGTCAAAGTTTGGCGTCGAAACTTTTGTGTAGGAGATTGGCCACATTCCCTTATAATAACCTTGCCTGCAAAATTCTCACCCGTAAAGACCTTGACCCTGACCACAGATAACAGGATCCTGTATGGAGGTTGCACTGATGGCTACATTCATTACTGGCTTAGGGGTGGATTTTCAGGTCAATTACAATATGGTGGTGCACTGCAAGGTCACACACATGCTGTTTTGTGCATAGCAAGTGTTGGAAGCTATATGATAAGTGGCTCAGCTGATTCAAGTAGCAGGGTCTGGCTGAGAGAATCAGACGGCCAATATACTTGTCTGGCTGTATTAGTTGGGCACAGAGGACCTGTTAGATGTGTTGCTGGATTTTTAGGGAGATTAGGGGATGAGAGTGAAGACGAGTGCACAATTTGCACAGGGAGTCTTGATGGGGTCATAAAACTATGGCGCGTAACACGAATCAGCAAGGACAGTGGCTCTCTGTCACCAAGTGCATATGAGTATTTTGAGCTGCAATAGAGAATTTAGGTAACCCTCAATTCAATCTGTGTTTCTAAGTGTACAGTATAGTAGATATTTTATATGGAAACTTCATTTGAGAAATCAAGCACATTGAGCTAGTTATAATTATATATTAATAATCTTTTGTTAGTGTTAATGAAAAATATATGGTCTGTACATGCAGACACTACACAAATTATACAACATTTCTTGATTGAAGCCAAATACAACGGCGAATAATACAGCATTTCATTGCAGTTGCTTAAAAGAACCTGACCGCAAGCAGCCTCCAATTTTCTGTAGATTTGCTTCTACAGCAAATGGGCCCTAATGAGCACGGCTTGTTCTGTCCTGCATTTGGACTCCATGATCGTGCCGGGGTTCATCCTTCTTCAACAACCGATAAATGGTGTAACAAAAGACTCTCAGACCAATGAGAATGGCTATGATCACTAGAGCTGATAGAACATAGTCTGTGATCGAACGGTGTTTCTTGCACCCAAAAAAAATTCCTAAACAGACCATGGCTAAGTCGTATATATGAATATAAAATTTACAAGCTTTCTTGAATGTTGAGAGGAATATTGTAGATTAAAAACTGTAGCTTTTTATCTTGTGTTCTTTCCTTGAGTAAATTGCAAAGAGGTTTCTTGGTGTAATCAGTTGCTTCCTTTTCAAGATTAGTATAGTTTTTGCTAAAGAAAATAAAAATTGAAGATCAAGAATCTCTAAAGAACCTAGAGTAGAAAAAAAAAACAAGAATTTCACTCCATTGGGTAAGCCTAGAATCTAATGCTAGCTTTCTTTTTTCCTTGATTCATAACTTTCCTAGCACCAATTTGTGTCATGAGTTCCAATCTCTAACAGTCTCTTTTTCCCCCAAAATTACTATTATACCCTTATTTAATTAATAATAAAAAATTATATAATAATTAAAATATATATATTTTAATTATTTAATTAAATAAATTGACAAAATTTAAAACCTAAAAAAGAACTGGGTGAGCCCGTCGTGTCATAATTTACAAACTCATATAATATAATATATTTATTTATTTTATTTTTGTATAATATAAAAATTATTTAATAATAAAAAATATATTTTTTAATTATTTAATTAAATAAATTGACAAAAATATAAAACCTAAATAAGAACTGGGTGAACCCGTCATAGTATAATTTACAAACTCATAAATTATATTATATTATATTATTTTTTATTTTTTATATATATATATTATATAAATAATTGAGGGGGGCAAAAGAGACCTTTTGCCCCCTCCCGAGATAAGCTTGGTGTCGCAGAACGCGACGCCAAGCTTTATCCTACTGTTATTTACAAGGCAGTAATGATATTTAATAATTTATCATGATTTAATGATTTAGTTTGCTTTTTAACTTGTAAGAAGTTCAGTAGCAACAAACCGTCACCTTCAAAAAGTTTAAGATACTGATTTATATAATTTAGTCTTGGGACAAAAGACTTGATGCTTGATACGTCAATTATTCTTATGAGAGTTGATAGTAAACGGCAGTGTTTTGATAATAATATCAAATTCACATAAATTAAATTCAATTGGTCACTGATTTTGACACACCTTCAGAAATGTAATTTATTGTTATTGAATTTGCGGTTTAGCTTAGAGTTTAACTGGGAGTAGCAAATGGAGAATCTACTAGCTTCGGGTGTACTATGTTAGTATAAGAGTTTTATACCCGCATATATTTTCTTTCAGTTATGTGTAATACGAGATATTATGTAGTTAAGTTCAAAATCATAAATTTTACGATACGTAAGCTCTTGGGTCTTCAGGAAGTTCAGGTTTCAAAAGCTCTAAAGATATATTATCGTCATTAATAATAATTTCCATAACTAGATTCATTGAATAATTTTTCCTTTGAAAGTTGTTGCTATACAATCCCCAATTTTAAATCATGTATAACTTGAAATATTCGAAAATTATGATTTAAATTCACCATTCTCAATAGAGCTTGTGTATCGGTACGTTTATAGCTATAATTACAGCTTGAGGTTATTTGAGTTAAAGACAAAAAATTGATTGCTAATACCCTTGAGTTCAATCTCTAAAAGATTTGGATACGGGTACACATATAGTTTTAGCAAAAAAAATAACTTAAAATTTTTATATAAGGCTCACTCATAATAATAATCCTATAGCAACATTATTCTTTTGTGGCTGTTATAACTATAGAATATTCACTTCAGAGTATATTCTGAAATTCTAATCATCTCTGTACAATTATTCAATTGTACACATGGAAAATTTTACTTGTAAATACAACGTCAAGTAAATTTGTTGGGTTTTTAGGTCACTTTAGCACATCAAATTTAGTTCTGCCTTAATAGTATGTTATCATGGTTTTAGAATCAGTTTTAAGCTCAATTGATGTTATGTTTTTCACCATCCAAGCCACTGAGGCACCGGCAAAACAGGTCAGGCGTCGGTTCAGGGCATCAGCCGATCACTCAGGCGTCGCCCGAGGAACCTGTTGCTACGCCTACTCGATCAGGCAATGCTTGGTCGTTCTGCAGGGATAGCAACAGTAGCTCCAACTGCACTGGTCTTCAATCTGTTCTTTACAGTTGTTTTTGAAATAAATTCTACATAAACCACTTCTCATATTGTTTTTCCACAAACTTGACAGCAAATTTTATAAAAAAAAATTGTCACCTATCTTGAAATTTATATTCTATATTTTTAATCATAACAACATGCATGCTTAAGAAATTTGATGAACTCTTGTCATGATACATATTTCCAACAATTTTAGTTTTGATAGTAGATTCAAAAGAAATCTGAGAATAATAGAAGTTTTAAACACAACTACTTTATCTCAAAGAAAATTTCTCCTAAATAGACAACACATCAAGGAACTTAACTAGAATTTTGGACTAGATCAACAATCTCAATTATCAAGAGACATGGCAGCAACAACAAAAAAGATTTCGAAGCTTAATCAAGGTATTTACAAGAGAATTTAAAAATGAGTATAAGAGAATGAATATCACTCATAAATTTCTCCAAAATCTCTTGATCAATTGCCTTCACCTCCTATTATCAATAATAAAATTCTATGAAATCTTTAAATCTAATTGCTATCTGATAGTCCGTATAAAAGAAAAGGGTTTTTATGGTCCAAATCCAAAGCAAGTTCATAGTTCAAATATTAATTAGTATTTTGTTTAAATACAAAGTCCAATATGATAAGGGAAAATGATTATCGAGTATGAGTTGGTGTTGGAATAGGTATGTCTCTCGTATTGTTATATAAACACATGTTCTTCTCATAATAATTTAATTGAATAGTTCTTCTCTAACTTTGGTATCAGAAAACTTATGGATCAGAGATTTCAGGCTCACCATAGGATTTCTTGTGCTTGCAGGTCTCTATAGAAGTTTTGCATTCATAAATTGGCACCGTCTGTGGGAAATCTTTTTGTAATTTAGATTTCCTTCATTAATTTTTCAAGCAGTCTTCCGATATATAGCAAGTGTATCAGAGCCTTTATTTTCGCAGGGAGTTTTTTGCCCTGAACAAAGCGCCATATCAACCCCATCTATTCAAGTAATTCCAGCAATTTCTCACCAAGGAGGAGACTCCAGATAACTTAATGCTAGAGTTTCTTCTGAACCATTCACCCCACCTTTAAATTTACTTCCAGAAAATTCATGGTTAAGATCATCAGTTGGAGCGTCTCCACTATATTATGCTCCTTTCTAACATGTACTTGGATCCCTTCTGACTATCCTCTTTCCAACTCATCCTGAGTTTTCAACTCCAATCAACATAGTTGAGATGAGTCAGTCATTTGCTTCGGTAAATTTACCACCTCTATACAAGGAAACACTAATAAACAATCTGAAAGCTCAGCTCCACTTTGAGCAATAATATCATGTCTCACTTAGGAAACATTACCAGGAGTTCAAATCGGAGGTATTTCTTGCCCAATTACATCCGTAGAACAAACTAGTGGCATAATTAATGCCCATCAGGATGATCGAATGCTAGAACGGAATGATAATGGTGGCAACCCCCTAGAGGATAGGAATCTGATTTTGAGCATGAAGTGGAATCTGATGCTCCAATTAGGAATAAGACCGACTTTAATTTCCAATTGAGTGAGGCAATGCATAAAGTTCGGATTGGACCAAACGAGATAGAGGAATGCATATTAGATGGAAGTAGTCCCTTCATCAGTAGCATAATGATGACACAAATACCTTCAAAGTTCAAAGTCTCATCTTTAGATCAGTATAATGGAACCGAAGACCCGATTGCCCATATCTCTATGTTCCGAATGAAGATGATGTTACAAAATATCAATGATGCTATTATGTGTCTAGTATTCCCTACTACTCTTACTAGTAAGACTCAAAGATAGTTTCATAAACTTCCTAAGAACTCGATATCTTCATTTAAAGAGCTAGTAGAGCAATTTCAAACTCGGTTTATTATAAATATTCTACCAAAAAAGAGCATAAATGATTTGCACCTTTGCAAGCAAGGTGATAATGAGACACTCAGAAGTTATCTTGATAGATTTAATAAAATTGCTATGCAAATTGAGCATTTGAGCAATGGAAAACTTTGTGACAAGATAATGACTAAAAAGCCCTAAACATTTCCTAAGGCAATGGCTATTGCAACAAGGTTGATAGACCTTGATGAAAACATGAGAGAAATGCGAAGAAAAGAGAATGAGGATAATATTACAAAAAAAGGGATGAGAGAAAGATTAAAAAAGAAAGAAATTTAAGTTTCAGATTTAGAAATGATGAAAGAAGATACACTCCTATGAATGCTTTAAGGTCAGAGATCTTGATGTGGATCAAACAAAATGGTATTGATATACCAACCCCTCGAAAACTCAATCCACTTTCAATTAGAACTAGAGATAAGAGTCATTATTGTAGGTACCATCGAGATTATGGGCATGACACGGATGAGTGTAGAGATCTTAAAAAACAAATTAATCAGCTAGTAAAAAATAGATCCCTTCAAAAATTCACTGATGATCCTTCAAAACGACAGAGAAGATATAAAGAGGACTCGTAGAGATGTAGCTGGGGTCATTAACATAATACTTAGTGGTGAATCGATATTTGGGGGATGAAAAAAAAGACGGAAAGGAAGTATACTCAGCGCATGGAGAAACTCTATCTTCTCCGATGATTACTTTTAGTCAAAAAGATGGAATTTCTGTTAAGTAACCATATAATGAAGCATTAGTGATCAGGGCTTACCTAAATAATTATTTGGTCAAATGTATACTCGTAGATGATGGAATTGCAGTAAACATTTTAATATAGGAAGCCTTTCAGGCAATGGGAGGCTTATTAGTAGACTTAAAACCAATATCCAATCCTATAACAAGTTTCTGCGGAGGAATGATTCAACCAATGGAAAGCATTGAATTGAATGTTAAACTTAAAAATTGAGAAGCTCCACAACATATAACATTAAAAGCCTTGTTCAACAGAGTAGACACTCGGCTTGCTTACAATGGAGTCATGGGAATGCCGATTCTTTAGGAAACAGGGGTAGCCATGAGTATCAAACATTTAGTAATGAAGATCCCTATCTCGGGATAAGTTATCATGATTAAAAGAGATCAAAAAGCTGCTAAACAATGCTATCAACTCGCAATCAAGGATGAAATAGAAGCCTTTCCTATAGAAAATTTTATTAATACAGAAAAATAAGGGGTAAGACTTGAACCGGTTAATGAACTAAGCGAGTTAAAGCTTGAAAATGGTAAAGTGGTAAAAATTGGAGGAGAGATGGTTGACTAAATGAAAAAGGAAGTTGAGCAAGTGCTTCAAAATGGAGCACTTTTGCTACTCGAGCATCCAAAATAGTGGGAATCAATCCTAATATAGCAGCTTATGGTTTGAATATTGATCCTTCTGCGAAACTAGTGATTCAGAAAAAATGAAATTTCACTATAGAGAGATAGAAGATTATAGCAGAAGAGACTAGGAAGTTGCTAGAAGTAGGATTTTTAAGAGAAGTCTCATACCCATAATAGTTGGCTAATGTGGTACTTATTTGCAAATCAAATGAAAAATACCGAATATGTATAGACTATACAGATTTAAATAGAGCGCATTACCCTCTTCTGACTATAAATTAGTTAATCAATTCAACAGCTTGTCAAAGGTTGTATAGCTTTATAGACGCCACTCAAGGGTATCATCATATTCCCATGAAAGAAGAAGATAAAGAAAAAACTTCCTTTATAACTCATCAAGGATTATATTATTACAATGTCATGCCATTTAGCTTAAAAAATGCAGGGAACACGTATTAAAGATTCATGAACTTCATTTTTAAGAACCAAATAGGTCAGACCATTGAAGTGTACGTTGATGGCCTAATTGTCAAGAGTTGATGTTTGACTGATTACCCTTAAGATTTAGAATAAGTCCTCGGAACACTCGATCAATAAAAAGTAAAACTTAACCCAGACAAGTGTGTCTTTGGAGTTAAGGCTGGAAAATATTTGGGATTCATGATATCTCAAAGAGGAATTGAAGCAAACCCAAAAAAAATGGAAGTAATCATCAACATGAAAGCACCTATAGCGCTAAATGAGTTACAGAGGTTAAATGGTCGAATCACAGAACTCAGAAGATTTATTTCATGCTTGGCTAAGAAGTGTCTTCCTTTCTTCTGAGCGCTAAAGAATATGCAGACATTTGAATGGAACACCAATTGTCAATCAGCATTCGAGGATATTAAAAAGTTCTTAGTTTCTCCTCCTTTGCTAAGTAGACTAACCCCGTGGGAAATTCTGTACCTTTACTTATAGATAGGAAATAAATCTTTAGCATCGGTACTTGTATGAGAAGATCAAGATGAATAGAATCATATCTACTATGTAAGTAGGGTTCTTAGAGGACCGGAGACTCGTTATCTAAAAATGGATAAATTGGCATTGGCCTTGGCTCATGCCGCATAAAAATGCCAACATTATTATTAAGCTTATAAAATAGTAGTTCAAACTAATCAACCTCTCAGAAGGGTTTTACAAAGACCTGAGACATCTAGACAACTTATCCAATACTCAGTTCAGCTGTGAGAGTATGACATCTCATATGAGTCGCACCATGCGATAAAAGTTTAGGTGTTATCTAATTTTATACAGGAAATGACAGAAGGATATGGAGCTAGCAACAACAAATTTGAATGGCAGATGTACATAGACGGAGCTGCAGGAAAGTAGGGTCCGGAGCAGGAATTATTTTAGTAGGACCTGATAAGCTAAAAATTGATTATATAGTTCACATAATCTATCAGGAGAAAAATAATGCAGTAGAGTATGAGGCTCTCATCATGAGATTGAAATTAGCAAATGAAATTAGAGCCGAATACCTAAAAATACTCTATGATTCTTAACTTATAGTCAACTAGATAAAAGGAACCTTCACATAAAAGGATCCGAGTATGATCAAATACTAAAAAAGCTCATTAACTCCTATAAAAATTAGAGGAAAATAGAGGTCGGTAGAGTATCATTCAAATCCCAAGAAATCAGAATGAAGAAGCAGATGCATTAGCAAAGCCAGTAGCAGAGAATGGGTATTTGTTATAAAGACTAACACTCAAAAAGGAACTTGCTCACCCAACCACGGAGGAGACCGAGTCATTGAGCACTTACGAGATAGCATAATGGATGATGAGACCTATAGTCAATTACCTTGATTCAAGAAAATTACATGAAGATAAAGATCAAGCCAGAAAAATTTGAGTTAAAGTAACTCAATACTCATTTTAAAAAGGAAGCCTATATAGAAGGTCACTTAGTCATCCATGGAGTAAGTGTATATCTCTAGAAGAAGGAAATTATGTCCTAAGGGAAATTCATGAAGGGATATATGGTGCATATGAAGCTCGTGCAACTTTGGTTAAGAAAGCCATTTTACAATGATATTATTGGCCTACCATGTCAAAGGATACAGAGAAACTCGTGCAGAGTTATAAAAAGTGTCAACTATATGCTCAAGTAACGCATCAACTAGCCAGTGTCCAAAGTCCTATTGGTAGCCCTTGGCCCTTTGTAATATGGGGCATGGATATATTAGGGCCTTTTTCTATGGCACCAGGGCAAAAGAAGTTTATTATAGTGGCTATCGACCATTTCACTAAATGGATCGAAGTTAAGGCAGTTCCAACTATAACAGAAGCTCGTATTCATAACTTCTTTTGGAAGAAAATAATATGTAGATTTGGAATTCCTCAAACACTCATTACTGAAAATAGGAAACAATTTAATGATGAAAAATTCAAACAATTTTGCTCGAATCTGAATACAAAGTTACGATTTACCTCAGTCGCTCATCCACAAATGAATGGATAAACTGAAGTAACAAATCAAACTATTTTACAAAATCTCAAGAAGAGACTAAATAATAAGAAGGGAGACTAGGCAGATGAACTTTATAGTGTTATGTGGGCATATCACACAATACCAAGAAAGGCAATAGGAGAGTCACCCTTTCAACTAGCCTACAAAATAGATGCGGTAATATCAGGTGGAGATAGGCTCTCGCTCCTTCAAAGTCTCCAATAATACCGATGATTCAAAAAATGAAGTCAACAGTAGAGTTTCATTATATATGCTAGAAGAAAGAAGAGAACAAACATCAATTATTGCTAAAGCCAGATGATAGTAGGTTGCACGTTATCATAATAAGAGAGTTCACCCAAGGATCTTCAATATTGGGGATTTGGTCTTGAGGAAAGCTAAAATAGGGAAAGGAAGCTCAGGGACTGACAAATTAGGATTAAATTAGGAAGGTCCGTATCGAATCACAGAAGCAAGTAGTAAAGAAGCTTATAAACTCAGTAATATGAAGGGCAATGATATTCCTAGGTATTGGAATATAAAAAATCTAAGGAAATACTATAAGTAGAATAAATGTTAGAATTAATCCAAGTTGATCTTCTGAATAGACTTGGATGGTTTGTAATAATAAAATCTATCAATAAAGCAAAATTTTTTGTAAGTTAAATTATCAAAGTATTAGTACTCGTACTTGAATGAGAAATCACATAATACTCATGTGGATACTCATACGATCAAACACTTAGTCATTCGGATGCTCGGGTGACAATAATACTTGTACAGTCAGTTATGTAGTCACTCGGATACTCAGGTGATCACAATACTCGTACGAATAAATACTTAGACACTTAGATACTTGGGTGGCAATTGGAATGATTCGTATGGATAGTATTACGATCAAACATTTGAATACTCAGTTAGTAGAAAACATTAATATCAGGTACTCGAATACTCGAGTACTCAGATGATTATTCCAACTTTGGTATCGGGTAATCGAATATTTGGACACTCATATGGCTGTCAAGATACTTGGCATTTGAATGACTAAATGAGGCATTATAGAGTACCCGGATCGTTAGATACTCGAACACTCACATAATCAAGTTGGACAACTTGATGATTATAATTGAGTACTCGGATAGTCGGATACTCATATGATCAAGTCTAATTTGATCATAATCGAGTACTCGAATTGTCGGATACTCAGACACTCACATGGACAAGTTGGATAAAACTTGATGATTATAACCGAGTACCCAGATAGTCGGATACTCGAATACTCGTATGATCAAGTTTGATAACTTGATTATAACCAAGTACCTGGATAGTCGAACACTCACATGATCAAAGTCAAAATTTAATGTTATAATTGAGTACCTGGATAGTCAGATACTCATACACTTGAATGATCAAGTTGAAAATGATGCTATAACCAAGTACCCAGATAGTCAAATACCCGGACACATTATTAAATTAGTCAAAACTAGTAATAATTGGATAGTCGAATATCTAAAAACTTGAAAAATAACTAGCAAATGCATTTGAACGTATGAATAGTCTTACAAATACTCGACATCATATTTTCAATTGATACAAAAAACTTATTACTAAAATATAACTTTTAAAAAAATTATAATAATGATAGTACTAGCAAAAGGTTCGTCCACTCTTTAAGAATGAGTGTCGAATCTCTAAAAGTTTTAGTTTACAATTGATTCAAGAAGTTCAAGTCTATTCTTGAGCTGGTAGTTCAGAAGCTCGAGTCTCTAAAGCACCAGAAGATGGATCGCCTATTTCATTATAAATATTCATAAGCTTAGCTGAATGAGTAGACAAGATATGAGTCACCAAGCTCGCACCATCGGTGTAATCAGAGGACCGACTCTTATTACTCGAAATATTCATAGAACATTCCTTTTTGACTAAGTCACCCATATCTCTTATTGATATCTTGTTGATTGGAGTAAAGTCTATGTCCGGGTGTTACAAACTCAACAATTTGTGGCACTCTAACTTTAACACTTAGACGAAGCTGGCCGTCAGACCTTGAAACACCCTTTTCTCACTAAGTTGAGCTTTAAATAGTTGACTAATCTCTTTATCTTGATCTTTAATTCTTTTGCTCATCTGAATAATGGAGTGTTGAAGTTTCTCACTGATTTTCTTTCCTCGGTCATAGTTTGAAATGGCTTGGTCACGTTCAGTTCTAACTGCATCGAGGATGTCCTTCACTTTACCAAGCTCGCCCTCTTGCTCGATCTTCAACTCATTCAGCTTTTATTCCTTCAAGCTACATTCACTCTTGTGATTGTATCGAACGTCATCTATGCAAAGGATGCCTTGAGCTGCCTGTAAAATAACATTGATAAAGTATCAACTACATATAGAAATAATGAGTTTCATTTTCTAACTATCAAGTGATATTTGTTACCTCGAGTAAACTGAAGAAAATTTGACCCTTGAGATCATTTTCATCCATACTTAACCATTTGGTCATGTCCTTTTGTAGCCTTAAACACTCAGATAAATGATCCCTCATGTTGGGATTGGAAATACTTAGATTTTTAACCTTCTTCTCTGTCCAAGAGGTGGGATTTAGACACCCCTCCATTCTTGGTCTTTTGATGAGGATATGCCTACCACCAGAAGGATCCTCGTAATCCTCGTCAGAGCCTTTAGGGCATTTCCCATTTTGCTTATCTAAAAGCATATGTTCAGGTTCAAAAGATATTGGGATGCCATAATCTTCAATGCTCAGTGGTGGAATAGTGGAATCATCTATCCTTGGCATTTCGTTTACAAAATCATGAAGCCCGTCTATGAAATCATAAATAATCTCAGCCATCTACAAAATAAAATACAAAAAAAAGAGTTAAAAAATACCTTCTGATTATATGATGTCACTGCTTATTATGTCATAAATATCAGCATCAGTAGGATACTTGTGTTTTAAGACAAAGTGTTGAACATAGTAGTTGGCTGAAGGATCGGCGATCGAGCATTGAGCATGAAGTTCAGCTAAGAATGCAAGATCATCCCCTAAGGACTCAGATGAACGTGTTACTACTCGGGCTTCATTAACCCAAGTTTTTGGGATATTTAAAAATTTTGATTCATGTTTAATGATGGGGATTGAATGTATACCCTAGCTTCTATGGCTAAATATAGTATAAGGAAGACGTTAAATACAAAAAATAGGGAAATCAAGTATTAACCGAATAGGTACTAAGATGAATAGGCTAACCAATATATCAAGTTATAATTAATCAAATTATAAACCTAGTTAAATAGTAAATTCACTAAACCTATACAACAATATTCAAAGAAGTGTAGGTGGAGATTACAATATAGAATAGAACAATGAAATACTAACACAAGTCAATTTTATTAACTATAAATGAAATGATTGGAGAATTAACCTATTATCTTTAAAGCTTATCTTTAAGTCATTTAAAGATATCTTTGAGTAGATTTACAAGAACTCCTATGTCAATGTAGATGTAATTAAACAAAGATTATGAAGCCTTTAGCCAATTCTTTTTACCCCTTTAGAAGTAGATTCCCTATCTCTAGTCCAATCTTTTAACTTAAGTGACAACAAATGCTTTTCCATAAAAAAATCCCAATTCTCATTGTGAATTTTTAACTAAGATATTACATATGGTGATCAAGCATACATAACACAATTTAGAACTCAATCAAAGTCAAATCATTCATCCATTAATATAAAACATATAATATAATTCATTGAAACTATCATCCATTGCAATTCCAACCTACAAAGCACTTAGCATTGATACATTATTAATGAAACCATAAACACATAGAAATAATATACAATCCTCAAGAAAAGTATAAAAAGAAAGAGTTAGAGAAACTTCGACATGAATTTAGAATCTCTAAATAATCTCTTTTGATAATGACTTGATGATGAAAATGTCTACAAAGCAAATGCTTTTTTGATCTTCCTTGAATAATAATACTTTTAAGTTCTAACTAATTTTTGTCTTTAAATTTTCTATGAATGTTCTAATAATAATCATCTATATATCTGCCCTTTTCAGAGACAAAATAAAGTACTTATATGTTTAGAAGTTAATAGCCAAAGGGTACAAGTCATATCAAATAAAAAGCTACAAATCTTAGTGAAGGATCACATTGCTTCAACATTAGCAGTCACTTCAAGGGAATTTTCCATAATATAGATAAATGAATTAGGTCTAGGTTCTTCATAAAAGTTATATTATCTTAATAGCTTTCCATAGCCATTTGAATCACTTGAATCCTAGTTTTTTAGAGGAAGTTATGGCCGAAAGAGTACAACATGGTCTGAAGGGTCGCGTCTCTTCACACCGTACCGAGTGATGAAGCTTAGTGTCGAGTCGTGAATATTTCTCTCTGTCACGACTCGTGAATGAAAATGAAAAGAGTGTCGAGTCATGATAGTACCTCTCTATCATGATTAGTGAATGGCTTGAAGAGAGGGTGCCGAGTAGTGACAGTTAACAAACCCTTCAAAGCTCGCTCCCTCAATTCCTTTGACCTCATGACTTCCCTAAGCTTTAAATAAACTTCAAAAACATCAATCAATCATTCATATTCATATGAATTTACTTAAGAACAATTATGATTAAAAGCATTTATGATTGTGAATAAAATGCATCAAGATTAAACTAAAATATGAACTAAATGTGACCTAAATATGTATGAAACATCTTAAAATTGCTATGCTATTTGCAATGTATCATTTAATAACAAAGAATCGGTGTCTCCAAGCTCGACTGATGTCTGATAATTTTTTAAATAAACTAAAATTGGCTACAGCTGAAAGGGCAAAGGTTAATTCCCCTTTCTTTTTCATTAAATTAAACATATAATGGTGCATCGCAATAGTCAGTTCTTGACTTTACGAGCGTACTAATTCAAAAAAAGCGGTAAAGAGTTGATACCCGTTTGGGTATAATTATCCTGGAGCTATCCCATAGGTATTAAAAAATTCTATCAAAAAAGGATTTAGTGGGAATCTGAGACCACCCTCTAATTGATCAACGTAAATCACTATTCAACTACCGTCATTTTCTTTATCAGGATTTTGATGGGCCCTAAAAATTCTTTGGACTTGATACAGTTTGTAGTCTTGAGGGATTCTAAATTTCTTTCTACAAAATCAAATCGTTGCTTTATTAATCCTAGAAGCAAATTGAGAAGGATCTAGATTGGATTTGAAAGACATTGCTAAAGAATAAATAAATAATAAAAATAAAAAAACTCAAAATAAGGAAAAGAAAAAAAAGATACCTTGAAGCTTTGAGGAGATGAGCACACCGGAACTTTATTAACACGGAGGAAAAATGAGAAGAGAGTGAAGTTGAAGATAATGAAAGTAAGGACCTCATGTTGGTTTTTATAGTGAAAAGGGCATATTTAGTCTCCAAGAATGCCCCTTGCAAATTTAAAAACATGGTTAAGACAAGTGGTACAAGTGGAACATACAAAATAAGTCATTAATGCACTGGGAAGTTAACAGGGTTTCTTAATACATAAGATTCAAAAAATAATAGTACATGTGCATAATTCTTTTGGGAACTCCACACAAAATTTAAATGATACTCAACATATGAGTATACGAGTATATTAGTAAATAAGTAAATGAGTAGACGAGCGATGAGCTTACTGTTGATGCTCGGTCACATAAATCAATTAAATGCTCGACTGTAACAAAATAAACACCGAGTTTTCAAAGCTCGACTTTGATATTTTGATACTCGGTATTACGAGTACGGATATCTGAGATGTTAACATCTATCCAACATCATTCGAACATAAATAATCGATATCAAATGTGGGATTCTTAATAGTCCGTATAAAAGAAAAGGGCTTTTATGGCCCAAGCCCAAAGCAAGTTCATAGTTCAAATATTAATTAATATTTTATTTAAATACAAAGTCCAATATAATAAGGGAAAAGGATTATCGAGTATGAATTAGTGTTGAAATAGGTATGTCTCTCGTATTGTTATATAAACATATGTTCTTCTGATAATAATTCAATTGAATAGTTCTTCTCTAACTTTGGCATCGGAGAACCTGTGGATCAGAGATCTTAGGCTCACCATATGATTTCTTGTGCTTTCATGTCTCTTGAGGAGTTTTGCATTCATCACTATCCATAAATACTATGATAATCAAATTTAGCTAAGTTAACATGTATGAAGAATCTATCCTCTAACCTTCACCTAAGATCAGCTCCTCTTCTTCTCTTTGGTATCTGCAAAACAACGTTCTTTCTTCCCTAACCTTTTGCATTATTTTTAACGCAGCAGCCGCCTTTTTTTTTTTTCACTTAATAACTGTCTATAGGAATAAAGGTCAATTTGGCCCCTAAACTTTTTGCTCAGGATCAAATTAGCCATTTTTTTTTACCTTTTTTGGTCAATTTAGCATAAAACTTTGCGATAAAGATCATATTGGCCCCTCAATACTATAGTCAGCTCCTTATTTTTTGACAGATTAACGATAGACCACTTACATATTTACAGAAACCTTCCTAGGATTTTAAATAGTTAACAAATTAGTCTACATTTTAGTAAAAAAAATTAATTAAAAAATTAAATTATATTCAAAATATAATTTATTAATAGCTTGTAAAATTTAAAAATTTAATAATATATTATATTAATATATCAATTTAGTTATTCACCCATAATTAATTTTGAAATATTTAATTTTTATTTATTTATAAATTAATTTTATTTGTTAAAATTATACATGACACTTAAATCTATCTATAAATTGAAAATATAAATTGTAGCACCCTCCAAGTACTACATACAAGTGTCTATATATTATATCAACCACGTGGCATGTGATTTTTTTTTTCAAAAAATATGTATTTATACCAAACTCTTATAATATATACATTATACTTTTATGTACATACATAATTTGAAATCAAAATAAGTATATAGTTCAAATACGAAATGTTTGAATGTTATGATAATGATGCTCATGAGGATGGAGATGTCGACACCAAACCTACCTTTGATCCACTCGAACTCACAAAGGAGTACACTTCAAGCTTTATCAACTCGCACCTCAAACAAGTCTAACTATTGCCTAAAACCACAATTTGCAAAAGAATGAGCTTGCGACTCAATAAGCAATTATGAAAATAAGTATACATATAGTTCTTCTCAAGAACTAATTAAGGAGAATATATAAATAACATTTCTACACATCAAATTATAAGAATTTAACATTTAGACTGCACACGGAAGTCCAAATGACAAAGAATTAAGTGAGCACTAAAATGTCAAGCTCAATTAGAGAATCTTTAAGATAGATTCTACTTAACCTCAAAGCATGAAAGTTGTAGAGGACTCCTTAAAGTTTCTCTAGCATCAAACCAGGCTTCATTTGAAGCTCTATAACTCGAGTTATGGTCAAATGACCATAACTATACATTTAATCTGCACACAATCGTGCGCATGGCCATACCTGAGGCTTGATTTTTCACCTCTGGGCACGTATGGGCGTGCGTATGGGTATGCCTGAGACACTACTCGACTGATCATGTCACACTCTTTCAACCATAACGTCTTCTACAGAGCTCGAATTCAAGTGATTTAAGAAGCTATTGAAAGCTAGTTTAAAGGGATATACCTTTCATGAAGACACCTAGACTTAATTACAATGGTATGGACTGATAAAAATGCTCTTAAATTGACTAATAATGTCAAAGCACATGAATATAACTCAATTCAAGCCACAACAATACATTCTAAACACACTAATCCATACCAAACATCCAAAACATCACAACAAGATTCTCAAATATTCAAACAACATTGTTGGTACCTCATATATACCAAATCTCATCATTTCAATAACCATCTAGCAAATGCTAACATAAATACTTGGGTACTTATAACTCAATATCTACACCCCATCAACCATCACATTATTTAATTCATCAATCTCATAATAAAATCACATTCAACAACATTTTGATTATATCACAAATGCAATGTATGTATGTTTATGCTTGTTAGTTGTCCTCACACGTTCACACACGTTATGCACAAGCTCACTATTGCTTTTCTTTTTTTTCTTTTCCTTTTTATATATTCGTGGCCATTCTTGAGATTCTCTACCTCTTTCAATCTCAGATGTCACACATTTGTGCATATATATCATTCTTATACGAATGGCCACATCTGAGACTCTCTACCCCTTTCAGTCCCAAATCGTGGAGCTCAAATTCCACACACACATATTTCTCACATTGATGCAATATGCATGTTTTTCATCATTCTCACAACATATCAAAATGTATTTGTACAATTATTTCATCTCACTTCACCTTTCTCACAATAATACATATATATTATACCACACCAAGTGGCTTGCACCTCACAAGTGTCAATAATCCCAATGTATCATAATACATTCTCAATTGACCAATCATATTCTCATCAACAATAATAATAATAATAGAAATATCAACTATTATTTCTTAATAAAATAATAGTAAATATTACCATAAATACATAGCTATCACTTAATTAACCAATATATATATATATATATATATATATATATATATATATGTATGTATGTATGTATCAATATCTACACCAATCTCTCTACACATCCTTAATAACCTTGGATTATTACATAATAATCCTTAGCTTTCTTATGTGATAAATAACTCCCACTTCCTTAGCACATATACTCACATATACTCATTCATACAATTAAGTATTCACATAACCCTTAAACCAATCAAAACTACCAAATATACTCCTTAAATTCTCCCTCCATTTCATGCTTAATTATTCCAAATATCATAATAATAATAATACACATTATCACTTAACAACCAATATAATAATAATAATACTCTACATAAATAACACCACAATTACCTCCCTAGCCCCTTAATGAAATGAGCATGTTACACAATACCCAAAACTTTCACGTGTGACATATAACTCCAAACGTACTTTACAATTAGGTCATTCTCTACACTCATGCACATACTCAATTTTATATGTAGTCCACTACTTAACATGCATAACATGAAATACATACGTATTAAATACATATGAAAAAAGGCGGGTGTTACATTTCTCCCCCCTTAAGAAAATTTCATCCTCAAAATTAACTACTCATCATCTTTCGAGAACAAATGTGGTTCTTTTTTTTAACTATTCTATTTTTCATGTTGCTTCTTTTGGTGAACAATAACTTTACCTCATCTTTACTATTGGAATCTCTTTATTCCTCAATCACCTCACCTTACGATTTAGAATTTCTATCGAAAATCTTTATTAGGCTTTTGTATCACGTATATAGGATCCGATCTAAACTGTATTACTATAGACACATGGAATACATCATAATAGGAAATAATTTCCTTAGTAAAGCCAATTTATATGCCAATGGTCCAATTCTTTTATATTTTCATATATTTCGACTAAATTTCCCCTATTTATCCTTCTTAAAACTATGCAAACTTCTCCACATTTAAATGAGGCTCAAAGTAACTTAGTCACATTTTCAAGACATACTTAACATTATTATTCAATTCTATACCAAAAAAAAAATATGAACATACTCAATAAGTAATTTAATATGCATTACATGAATCACAATACTTTATTTAATATTGCATTCATCTTAACAAATAGGATAGCATTTTATAAAAAATCACATGAATGTAATAATGTATACATTCACGTTCCTATCTCATTAGTCAATATCCCACCAAAACCATTTTCATACCATCACCTCACACAAAGCCACATTTGGCATGTTTCTCACATAATTTTTCACTTGTTTCACTTTCTTGTGAAACACGACATATCATATACAATATAATTTAATACAATTGCATCACAATAGGTCATTATATTAACATTCATCATACAAGAATATAATATTCATTATAATTCACAATCCACAATATAATTATTTCACACCAATTCTTGTCAAAAGCTACTAACACTATTCACCATATTCTATGGCATATTCAATCACACATCTTAATATATGCATATATAATAATTCATATTACTTGCTTAATTATCCGATTAAGCACACTTTACTATTAAAATAATACATATAAAAGAAATAAACATATATGCATCATATTAGTAAGTACTTACCAAAATACTTTCCACTTCAACAAGTGAGAGTTCTTCTGACGGTTCAAATATTCTTTACTCTTTATAACTCCTATATATGACCACACATCAAATACATATGAAACACATCTCATTTACACTCTAATTCATCCAATTCAATCCATTATCCACAGTTCAATTTATAATAACATCACACACAAATCCTGTAACTCTGATCTCCTACAGGAATTGACACTCTGAGTCTATTTTAATACAATTGGTGGTTATAACTTCGATAAAAACTGATATTCCATTTCCATACATCAGCTCTTCCTTATTACTTTCCTGGTTGACTACCCATAACAAGAATGTGATGTTCATGATAGTTTGGTTACCTCAATTAATGTCTTTCAACTCTCAAATATATTTACTAAAAAAGAGTTTTAGATTATAAGTCAAGAAAGTCTCCTTGTACGATTATAACCGCCTGAATATATGTATAGACTATTGTTCCTTCTCTCATATTCATACATATTGTCCTTTATCTTAAGAACTTGATATGAATCACACAACTTCACTAACAAACTTTAATCCATTCTTCTAATCATTTCTTTCTTAAGGAAAGTAATTTCTTCACTCTCAATAATATAATCAGAATTTAAGATATCTATACCAAATCCCGAATGTTATCTCAGCAATAGAATATTCTGCTGTAAAAAATTACTAATATTTAATTTCTCAAATTTATTCTTTCCCAAAATACTGTAATATCTTTCTATTAATCAAACAAGTCCTCACTTCATTAATAATAAATGATACATAATTAATCTTCATCAGAATGTAGCTTAATAATTTATAATCAGTGCATAATTATTCCTCATCCTCCGTATTCAATACACATAATTAATGTCATCATTATGTACTATACCATCCATTAATTTATCATCGTTAACCTCTTTCATCTCTCATGATATTATTCTTTATAAGCAATCGACACTAATGTGATTCTGGTATAATCAAATTCCAAATCTACCTTTCAATACTGAATAATTGCCATAGTTTATCTGAAACACTTTAGAAATTTCTATAATTGTAAATTCTTCCATTCTTCTCTAATTAATCTTTATTAATTCTTCAACATTCATTAAATAAGCTTCTTGCTCACCCCAAATTACATATAGTATAATCGCAATTGAAATCAACAAACATATACAATTTCTTCTTCACCCACTACTTCTATATTTCTCTACTCCCGAATATGAATAACTATTTTCTTACATAATAAGTTATAATATTATGATAATTTCATACCCAATTTATTCTTAAAATAATAATATTCTTCTTTCAACTTCATAACTATTAAGTTCACACATTTCAAAATAGATAATAGTTCTAAACAAAATTCTAATCCCTTACTGCAATTAATTGTGAACTTCCATCACTTCTTGTAAATGAACAATCTTAAAAAAAAATTGATCTGATGTTCTACAATTATAATATATCCTTGACTTAAAACCCCAGCCCTTTTCTAAATATTTCTTACCATCATCATTACAATTGTATCCTGGTAATATTGCACCCTCTATAAATTTACCATCAACTTTTCATCTTTTTAAAATTCTCCAAATTCTCTATTACATCTTTCCTTCATTAATTTACCGCTCATTCGCTCACTATATCATTTAAATTCACTTAGTTGATACCTAAATTCTTTTAGCTTCTAAAACCCTATCTCAAATCTCTAAATTCAATCCTCTTTCAAGTCTCTTTTGCTTTCACTCATCAATTATACAGAAACCTATATCTTAGGAACCTAACGATAAAGGTACAATTTATGAGAAATCTATCAAAAATTTGACAGAACCTTCCCTAAAATATAGACATCTCCTTACTAAAATAGGGTCAATCCTGCAATTAAAAAACTACACTTCTATAAATAATCTCAATTAAGGCTCAGTTATCCACCATACTACAATTACATCTAATTGAGTATCACCAATATACTATTATTAGTAATACATGAGCATTGACAAAATCACAATGCTTTCACATTAATCTTCACATCACGTATTTTGCTTAATCCATGACACTGCATAACTAATTCTCCTTTCATCAATACTTATTAATTCAATCTAGAATTCTTTCCGTACTCTATAATCATCATTTTCTATGGTGAAATTACTAAGACTGTAAAACTCTTTGCACATTATTCTCTTATATTTCATAGTTCTCATTAACAGTGCTATCTACCTGCTTAGACTCATTCTTCTTATCTCTAAAACAATTTACTAATATATAAGAACATACATCTTATGAAGAGGTTATAAATAGAATTTCAAGTTCACATAGAACATGCACAGGTGTTACCAATGAACTCACTCAAACGACTCTTCGGGATCAACACAAGGCACTTGGTGTTCATCGATCCTAAGATATGCAACACACATCAACTACATGTTTTCTCAACTTATGCATGATATGTCATGTATGCATCATACTTTATCGTTTCGAGGAAATCTAATTTTCGCTCTGATACCACTTAATGTAGCACCCTCCAAGTACTACATACAAGTGTCCATACATTACATCAACCACGTGGCATATGAATTTTTTTTAAAAGATATGTATTTATACCAAACTCTCATAATATATATATTGTACTTTTATGTACATACATAATTTGAAATCAAAATAAATATATAGTTCAAATATAAAATGTTTGAATGTTATGATAATGATGCTCGTGAGGATGGAGATGTCGACACCAAGCCTGCCTTTGATCTACCCAAACTCACAAAGGAGTACACTTCAAGCTTCATCAACTCGCACCTCAAACAAGTCTAACTATTGCCTGAAACTATAATTTACAAAGGAATGAGCTTGTGACTCAATAAGCAATTATTAAAATAAGTATACATATAGTTCTTCTCAAGAACTAATTAAGGAGAATCTATAAATAATATTTCTACACATTAAATTTTAAGAATTTAACATTTAGACTGCGCACAGAAGTCCAAATGACAAAGAATTAAGTGAGCACTAAAATATCAAGCTCAATTAGAGAATCTTAAAGATAGATTCTACTCAACCTCAAAGCATAAAAGTTGTAGAGGACCTTAAAGTTTCTTTAGCATCAAACTACGCTTCATTTGAAGCTCTGTAGCTCGAGTTATGGACAAATTACCATAACTCTATATTTAATCTACGCACGGTCATGCGCATGGCCATGCCTGAGGCTTGATTTTCACCTTTGGGCACACATGGGCGTGCGCATGGGCGTGCCTGAGACACTACCCGACTGACTATGTCGCACTCTTTTGACTATAACTTCCTCTACAGAACTTGGATTTAAGTGATTCAAGAAGTTATAGAAAGCTAGTTCAAAGGGCTACAACTTTCATGAAGACACCTAGACTTAATTTGATAGTATGTATTAACAACAATGCCCTTAAATTGACTAATAATGTCAAATCACATGAATATAACTCAATTCAAGCCACAACAATACATTCTAAACATATTAATCCGTACTAAACATCTAAAACATCACAATAAGATTTTTAAACATTCAAATAACATTGTTGGTACCTCATATACACCAAATCTAATCATTTCAATAACCATCTAGCAAATGTTAGTATAAATACTTGGGTGCTTATAACTCAATATCTACACCCCATCAATCATCACATTACTCAATTCATCAATCTTATAATAAAATCACATTCAACAACATTTTGATTATATTACAAATATAATGTATGTATGTTTATGCTTGTTAGTTGTCCTCACACGTTATGCACAAGCTCACTATTGCTTTTCTTTTCTTTCTTTTCCTTTTTATATATCCGTGGCCATTCCCGAGATTCTCTACCCCTTTCAATCTCAGATCTTACACATTTGTGCATATATATCATTCTCATACGAATGGCCACATCTGGGACTCTCTACCCCTTTCAGTTCCAGATCGTAGAGCTCAAACTCCACACACATATATTCCTCACATTGATGCAATATGCATGTTTTTCACCATTCTCATAACATATCAAAATGCATATGTACAATTATTTCATCACACTTCACCTTTCTCACAATAATATATATATATATATTATACCACACCAAGTGGCTTGCACCTCACAAGTGTCAATAATCCCAATGTATCATAATACATTCTCAATTGACCAGTCATATTCTCATCAACAATATATATATATATATATATATATATATATATATATATCATGCTCCACAATCTTGCTACCAAAGGGCATACATGTGGTATCTTTCATAACTCACCACAACACTTTCTCACATCAATATAATCACATTTTCCTCATTCTTGCCAATTTAATGGTATACACAAATTAATATAGTTATATAACCATAGTTACTTGAAAATCATTACATGTAAGCATTAAATTAATAATTATTTACCTCAAGCCTTCAACTTCTTCTTAAAATAAAAGCTCCCCTAGTGAGTAATGTCTCTAATATCCTTATTCATGCCTACACATAATTCA
>CATIWO010313429.1:0-11438 GCA_949673435.1 Macaranga tanarius
TAAATATATAATAAGTTTACAAAAAATTAGTCACCCATTTATCATTAACTAACAAAATTATACAATTATTTTTTAAAACAAAAACATATATATTTATTTAATTAAAATTATTACAAAAAAAAAGTAAATAAAGAAAGAAAAAAAAACACAAACTAAACTCACCGGAAGAGGAGGAGGAGAGGAGGGAGCTGGAGCAGCCGGCATCGGGCGGAGCTGGGACGGCGTCGGGCGGAGGTGGGTCGGCGTCGGGCAGAATCGCACGCGGGAAGGACAACCGAGACAGACTCGCGCGCGGAAGGAGGGAGCTCGGTGGCAGGGAGGGAGAGAAGCTAGCGGCCGGCGAGGGAAGGAGGGCGGCGGTCGGGGTGGGCTGTGGGTGGGAGAGAAGAGAGAGAGAGAGAGAGGTAACAATTTTTTTTTTTTTAATAAACCTAAAATTAGCGATGGACACGTGTCCGTCGCTAATTTTGTCGAAAATTCAGGCGCCACATATTGGCGCCTGAATTTTAGTTACCTTTTAGTTCCGTCGCTAAAATCCGTCGATAATCCGGTACATTCTAGTTGTGACGGGAGAGTTGTTAATCCAAGAATTGAGACAATTTAATTTTACAAAAATAGTTTCATTAGCGCATGAAGTATTACAAGATAAAAAAATTAGAAAATATAAGATATATCATTTAAGATTAAAAATGATATATTTTAATAATAAATTTTTTGTTAATTCATTAAATTATCTTTTTTAAAAAAAATTAAAAGAAGTATGGTGTCGTATCAATATTAAATACTGCAACATTTTATAGGATGTTAACAAAATTGATTGAACAAATATAATTTAATATTTGTCTAATTACCTATAAAATCCTGAACTTTATGAGTTCTAACAGTTTTTTTTGATAAATTGTTAAAAAAAATATGTTCAAATTATTAAAAATTATAAAGTTTCTAATTTTTTTTTATAAATTTTAAAAGAATGTATTAAAATTATTAAAAAATGTAAAGTTCAATATTTCCTAAATTAAAGTTAAAAGAACATGATAACATTGTTAAAACTCGAAAAGTTCAGGATTTTTTAAATAATTAGCCTTCCATTTATCTCAAAATAGTTTATATTTTTATCAAAATAAAGTATAAAGTATAAACTATAAAATATTATATTTTTAGAAATTAATGATATATATTAAATAAAAAAATAAATATATTCAGTCTGGTAAAGCGTAAATATATGACTAGTTTTTATAATTTTAGGGGTTTTTTTGTTCAATTGAACGGAAGTAAAAGGTTTTTTTTTTTTTAGTCAAGAAAAATAAACATGCCATAACGACTTGAGCCTGTCTGGCTAAGCACGTATTTTACGTATATAATGCAGGCAACTCAAAAGGTTAATATGGGAGAAAGCTAGCTAGTGGTGAACACATCTGGCGGTTTGAAAAAGTTACAATTATCAAATTGACATGTCAATTAATTTAAGTAATAACTATTTTGTTCCCCATTTTACAGGGGTAAAAATATTTGAGAGATAAAAAAATAATTTTATGTGTAAAAATATATTTTTACTCCTAAAATTTTTTTCTCCCTGAGTAAAATGGGGGGCAAAATAATTATTTACCCCCGCAACATCTCTCTTTTCCCTTAATTTAATTGCTTAAACTAACAGAACTTAATAAAATTAATACATATAGCTTGCATAGAGAAGTAAAATATCTAGGTCCAATTCACTCCTTCTCCCAAGGTTAGGCATAGATCGATAATAATTAATGTGATAATTGTATAAGTTTGACTATAGCTAACAAAAATCTCAATCGATAGGCACGTGCAATGAAATTTAATACATTACTAATATTAATATTAATGTATACGTAAATCAGGAAAACAAAAAAAAAATATCATACTAGCATCAAATTAAATATATTAATTTTAGTAAATATATACTATGATTAATATTTAATAACATAATACAACATAAAAATCAAATTTATCATTTCAATTGGTTAAAATTGAATCTTTTACATGAAAATAAGAAACATAAATATATGAACATGCTACATATATATTAATTTTAGTCTATAAATAATTTGAGAAGAAAATAAAATGAAAAATATATATAAATTATCAAATTTAGAAATTAATAAAAATGTTTTTCCTCTTATGCCCACAAAATTAAATAAAAATAGTAGGGAGAAAAAATTATAGAAAGTGTAAACGAAATGCAAATTAAAAAAAAAAAAAAACGAAACTTGTAGTATATAACCTTTGATGAGGTAAGGAACGAATGAGGTGTGTGATGCCTACATTTTGGATAAATTCAACATAGTTGTTAAAGAGGACGACACACATGACACAACAAATGATGGTCCCATGAGGCACTATATTATAGTGTGGAAACATAAGATATAAGTGCTAAATTTCTACTTTAAAAAGTTGCCATATATTTTCACACGGTGGAAAAACGAAAACGAGAGCAATTCAAAGGCAGAAAAAAAAAAACTTTAATTTAATAGTTTGGCACTACATAAAAAAAAATGTATAAAATGTTTATATATAAAACATTACTATATATATAGAGAGAGTTATTAGATAATTAAAAAAGTATATTAAATTTGTATTTGATATTTTTCGTATTTGGTAGCTATAAGTACTTTAACTAATTTGGAGTCGAGTTGGATGGACTCATAAAAGAGTAAAATTATATCAATTCTTAATTTTTTTATAAATAATTAAGATTTGAACTTGAAATTTTATTTAATAAAATTTAAATTTTTTACCACTTAAATCAACATGTTGAGAGATTTTTTTTACCCTTATGATTTTGTATGAGTCGGAATGAATTAGTAAGTATTTAATAAACTTTGAATAGCATATATGAAGTAATTGTTAATTGTTACAACACGCGCGTGCTCGCGCGCACGCACGCACACACACACATATATATGTAAAGTTGAGTGTTTCAAGTTGCGACGTTACAGTAGCGTCGCAACTTTCGATTAAAGTCCAATTTACCTTTAAAAAAAATTAAATATCCTGTATCATGGAAATATTTTTTTTAAAAAAGATTTGCGATAGATGTCGCAATTTGTGACATATATCGCTATTATATATATATATATATATATATACCAAGAAAATAATAACACTTGTTTATTTTATAAAGACGTGTAGTGACTGTAATATGTGCATAAAATGACGTTATATTTTTTTTGTACAAGGGAAAATATTATATGACATCATATTTTGTTAAAAAAAAAAGTCCTTATATATATATGCGTGTGTGAGTGCGTATATAAGAAAAAAAGGAGTTTGAAGGGTTTACTTAACCTAAATAAAACTGAACTTGGTGACGACGATCATTATTGCTCCAATGTCATAAGTTGAAATTGTTTTACGTAAACCGACATTTATTATGCACTTTTGTGCCGCCATTGGTCGTCATCATAATTTAACCACACTATAATTTAGATAATGATGGGTAGATGTTACAATTTGCGACGTCATAAATCAGAAAAAGATAAATTTTTTTTTATCAAATTATATTTTAGGACTCCATATTTTAGGGAATATATTATTTTTTGAGAGTTAAAAATGATATTTGTCACGAGTTGCGATGGCTCAACCGCGACAAATACCATTTCCCTTTAGATAAAAGAAGCAAATTGAAATTAGCAAAATACATGTACATGGCTAGGGCTGAGCAAAAAAATCCGAAAATCGAACCGACCTGACCGGTTCGATCGGTTATATATAAGTTCGGTTTCTATTTTTAAAAATATATAACCGACTGGTTCGGTTTGGTTTCAATTTTCAAGTTGGAAAATTAAAATAACCGAACCGATTGACTCACATATATATTTATTATAAAAATATTAAATAAAATATATTAAATAGAAAAAATTATATATAAAAATATTTTTTTTAGATATATAATTAAAGAATAAGTTTAAAAAATTATAAAATATTTAATAAAAAATAAAATCGGTTAACCGACCGAACTAAGTCAGTTCGATTAAGTTCGGTTTGCCTCTGATTCGGTTCGATTTCGGTCAAAATTTTTCCTTGATCAGTTTTGGTCAATTTTGGTGGTTATTTAACTGAACCGACCGATGCTCACCCTTATACATGGCTGCATGCTTTGATTGACAACCTATGCACTGCAAGATGTGTACTTTACAAATTGCATTTCCATTTCTAATATAAGCCATCTGTTTTTTCATGTTTTTTTGGCATTGTTTTTTAAAAATAAATTAAAAAAAAAAAGAAAAAGAAAAGAGAGCAAAAGGCTAAGTAAATACAAGTCTACCAAGTGGATTGATAATTAATTAAATGAAAATTTTTTTGTTTTAGATATATTACATTTGATTAGTAGATAATACAAATTAATTTATAGTTTAAAATATTTATCGTTTATGAAGATATTTGTCACTAATAATATAATGTATCTATATAAATAAATCATTTTGAAGTGAAAAGGGAGATTTAATAAAACTTTCAATGCTAACCTACCAAAATATTATACTCCTATATCAAAGGAACAAAGAGCCAACAAATTTTTAATAAAACAGTTGATGTTCCAAATTGGTCATATATTATATTAATTACAATGAATTACACAATTAACTCAAGTTTATTACATTAATAAAAAATTATCATACAAAATCATATTCCAAACGAATTGCAAATTCAGTTACTGTTTACAATTAATTATATCAAAATTGTACTTTTATTTAAATAACATCTACTTAATGATAAATTCATAATTTTTAATCATGCAACTCGGTGAAGTGAAATTTTTTATCAATCAATTCACGCTTTGTTGCTATTATTTGGAGTGTAAATCTTGTTCCAGAAAGCTTAGAAATGTAAAATTTTTTAAAATAAAAATAATATTTCTCAGAGGAAGTATATTTATTTTCTGATTTTTGCATGCACCATATATGCGTATAAATTAAGTTTATATTCATTCATTCATGTATTATTAAATGGGAATTATAATGTATAATTTATTGTATGTAAGACATTATAGAATGAAACAAATGGCATTGCTAAGATTCTTCCAATTCCTACTAATCCAGTGAAGTGTAAATACCATGAAACGCAATTACCCTTTTTTTTTTTTCAATTAAAGTCTCAAACAACCAAAACTTAAGTCGGAATTAAATCTTATATTATATACAATCAAATTATTAATAAAATATAAAATGCGTGTCCGCATAAAAATCATGTGATGAAAAACATCATACTTAATGTTAATGACTACTCTTTTTCAATTTGTTGGTGCACAGATTCTCTGAACCATTAAAAATGGAGATTAAAAAAATATGCGACTTGTGATCTGAGGAAGTGGTACTACAACTACTCCCACTGGACTGTGACTTCAATTGCATGATTAGACTAAGATCCATCAGAAAGCAATTTGATTTCCTTTAATGAAACTTCTCATCTTCTGCCTCTCCTTTAATCATTCTAATATTTTATTACCTAGTTAGCAACAAATTGTATAAATTATTTAAAAATCCCTTTAAAGTGGCCTGGTTACATTATCAATAATCAATGAACCACACTATTGTTAAACTAGCTCCAAAATTAAGCAAATTTAATTAATTCACATAATCAATATTTAGTGGGCATTTTTTAAAATCAATTTATGGTTAGTGTCTAACAAAATATGGACCTATATATGAATTAAATATAAAATTTAGTGTTATATGTTTTTAATATATTTCTACATTTGATAATCATAAAAGTTTATATTTCCAAATTCAACTGTGTAAAATTTATAATCGAAAATTTACTGGACTCGAATTAATTCAGCTTGACTCAAATAGAACCATAAAAATAAAAAAATTTGCCAATAATTAATATAATGCTATTGTATACTGAAATTTGAAATTTTAATTAAGAAATTTGCAATTTTTCTATCACCATAAAGCGTTGGTAAAATATAATATTATTAACAATGTTTTGGTTAACACAAAAACTAAATTAAAAATAATAACAACATTATAATAATTATTTAGTTGTATTATATGGGTTGACATTAAGTTATTTAAATAATATTCTTGGCTTATATGTGCTTTCCATCACCACTACGCATGGCAGGCGTTGAATGATAAAATAATAATAATAATAATAATAATAATAATAATAATAATAAAATACATGAGAAAAAGGTTGCTGGCTGTCTTTCTTTTGTCATTATTGGATATCATCTTGGACCCTGACTGGGTTTTATTCAAAATTCATGCGCTGTTGTTAGCTAGTGCCGTTGACAAAACCCCATATGATTACTCGTGTCGCCTTGTATTATAGCCTATATATATGCATGTATTAGTGCCGTCTTTCCTCTGCAAAACATTACCCAAGTTGTTAACTCTTTTCTCATCAATCGAACATCTATATCTTATATATTTTGTGAGTTTAGTTCTCTTTAATTTCATACTTATCTTCTATTCTTTGGAGGAGTTGAAAGTTTTGAATACAGATAAATTACCAAATCCTTAATTTTATCCATAGTTCTATGCATCTTGATATTTTTTTGTTTTCTCTATATTATTTAATCATCAGCTTTTAGTAGCAGCTTTTATATATATATAGAGGCCTTTTGGTCTCTTTCTGTTTCTTGTTTCTTGTTTCTTGAAAAGAGAGAGTTTTTTTTTTTTTTTTTTTTTTTCTGGGTTTTTCTTGAAAATAATGGACAGTACTCTGAAGACTAAATTTAGAAGAAACCTGTTTCTCAAGGCATGGGAGCGATGTAAATCTTTGGGTTCTGGCAATAACACAAAATCAGCAAGAAATGTTATGAGCAACTCTTTAACAAAGAGCAAGTCATGGCACTGCGCAACTACAAGAACAAGATCAGCATCATCAACAGGCGAAGAAGACAACAACAACATCAAGAAGCGGAACAAGAAATTTCAAGTAGCTCCACAAGGGTGTTTTCCGGTCTATGTAGGACAAGGGAAACAAAGGTTTGTGATCAAGACGGAGTTCGCTAGCCATCCATTGTTTAAGATGTTGCTTGAAGATGCTGAATTGGAATATGGGTTCAATAGCGAAGGTCCATTATTGCTTCCTTGCGATGTTGATTTGTTTTATAAAGTTTTAGCAGAGATGGATAATGGAAAAGAGATTAGTACTACACCTAGTTGGAGCAATTCTTTATCAATCCTATGCAGTCCTTCATGTTATTCCATTAACAAGAGGTATGGTACGTATAAGCTTCTCAGTCCATCCACGATGCTGAAACTGAATCGAACCTAGCTAGATAGTGTGTTCAAGATTCAATTGTTCTTCCTGAAATTCTCTCTCTATATATGTATGTAATGTAACTGTTTTGTTTTCTGTTTTTGATTATGAATATAAAGTACAGAAGGAGAGATCTAGAGATGTAACCTAACTATATATTTGTATAGTTTTGTTTTCAGTCTCGTTATGAATATACAGAAATTAGGTAGAACTTAGAAACAAAATGATCTCTTTATAATTTCCATTATCCATTTGCACAATGTTATAGCTTTGATTATTTCTACTGTAAAGGAGCAGATTGGATATATATATAGCTTAGATTGTGTGTGTGAGATTCTTGCCTACACCTACAGTATTATACCTAATATATAGTTAAATGAATGTACACTTATATGTTATAAATATAATCTTTGTGTGTGATACAACTAGAGTGAGCAAGAATTTCGCTATACGTAAGTATATTACATAGTGTGAAGTGTGATATTATGAATTGGGGGTGAGCCATTCTTGCATATGTATGCATTAGGTGTGCCCTTTTTTGCGCTTGAAATAAAAATCTGTAACCAGAGTTGCAAAGTAGTAAATGGATTAGATTGGTAAATGCTTTTCAAATTATGAATTCATCGGATAATAATTGAATATGGGGATGAGGGGATAAAATAGGGAAAGTTCTCTCCCACTCTAAAATTATGTTTGATTTTAATGTATTAATTACTCAATTACTTATGCTTGGTATATATCTATAGAATGGGGTAATTACCTTAGCTTGAGTGTACCCAAATTATACTTCTTACTCTACATAATTGGGTACCATGCATCAATTTTTTTTAGTATTCAAATTAGTATTTTTATTACACTAGTAAGTTACTTATTGAATTTGGAGAGTGTTATCTACATTGAGTGTATATATTACATCCAATAATAGAATTAAAAATATTTTTTTCAAGTGTTTTACACTCAATTGATAAAAATAAGGTAAATATTTTTATATTTTAAAATTTTTATCATTGAGTATAATATATTATGTGTAGGTAAAAAGTTTCAATTTTTTTTTAATGATGTGGCAACAGGTATGAACATAATCCTATCAGGTGCTACTACCATTCGCAACATCATTAATTGCCACCTTGAGGTAGTCCCTCTATTCTTTTCTCACCTTTCTTCATGTCTAACTCCCTCCTCTTCTTTAAACAACATGAAAAAAATCCTCTTCTTTAAACAATAAAAAAAGTTTGCATGTCCATCGAGTGAAACAACCCAAATCCTAACTCTTTGTTAATTTGGAAATAAGGGTTTTGTTTCACCTTCTTCAGTGCTTGTTGCCAACCCCATGGCAAGAGCAGAAGAGCTCGGGACAGAGCCATTTGAAAGCTTTATTTGTTGCGAATTTCTTCTTTAACCTTTACTAATGATCTCATCTGCATCCTCCTGAGAGTTATCTACTCCCTTAACCCAATCTCCCATTTTGTATTTGTGTATTTTTTTATTTCTTTTATTTTTTACGCTTAAACCTTATCTCTACATGCTTTTTCATGTCCATCAATCTGTTCATTTTTTTTAGGACTCGATATTGGCTTCAAGATCATCAAGGTAATCTGCACGAGCGCAACACAATTAAACAAACGCTGCCTTGGATAACATCCTAGGCTGTGGCTATCTGTTGAGAAGATTATGCTATAGAAACAATAAGAATAATAGATCAAACAAGAAAAATTAAGAACACAAAATTTAACAAGGTTCGGCAATATATCTATGTCATCAGGAGCGGAGTATCTGATTTTTATTAATTTTAAAGAATATCACAATTAAGGTTGGAAATACAATATATATATATAACTCAGGGTGTTCACTCCGCTCTGCTCCAGCATCTGTTCATTTTTTCAGTATATGAGCCATACACAACACGATTATTGCCATCTCTACACCTGACATGGTTATAAGAGCTTTCAGGAAGAAGGAAGTGAGAAAAAATGTGTGCAAGTAATCGACTCTTGGAGCCGAGACTAATTGAAATGGATAAACTTCAAAAAAAATTGAAGAAGCAAATGTTGTACTATTTGATATGAGACTCTTACAGCTTAACCAGAGATTTTGAGTTCGAATCCTGGTATGCAACTACTTTAAAACTCTTGAGGTAGAGTTTTACCACACTTGTGGTCCTACCCGACTCGAACGGAGATTAGTCTAGATATGGTATGAGTTTAAAAACGTCTCTGAGTGAGAAATTATCCAATACACCTCGTGACCTAATAAAAAAAAATTATAAAAATTGCAAATAAAATATAAGATAAAGATAATAGAAATGCTGAAACTGTGAATTACAGTTTCTAGGATTTACGTGTCGGAGGAGAAAGAAAAAAAAATGAATAGGAAAGTCAAATTGGAGATTAAAGAAAAAAAAGGAGGAATAAGAGAGTAAAAAAATAGAAATACATTGGATCCAAAGTGACAATAATGTGGCGTGGTCTAGTGGCCAATGGCATGGAACGTGATTTCGAGTCCTTTAGCCTTAGGGTATAAATGAGCACAGCCGAGCTCAATCGAGTTTTGATTAGTTTAGACTTGATTCATTTATAAATAAGTCAATTTCGAGTCGAACTTGATATGCCACTTAATATTTGTGAGGTTAAACGAGTCTAAATAAATTTTTAAAAATAAAAATTATAAATTAAAAACTTTAAAATAAATTATTTATTAAATAAATTATAATATATTTAATAAAAATTATAATTTTATTCTAATAATATATATTTTTAAAATAAAAATTTACATTATATATATATATATATATATAACACAATTAAATTATTAATACATTAAAATTACGAACAACTTGCGATCTTTTATTCGAATTTGTTCACAAACTGAGTTTTGAATTATTTGAGCTCGGTTCGTTTATTAAACGAGTTAGCTCGAACGAATTTTTATCGAATCGAATTGTAAGTAGCTCTCGAGCAACTAGACTTGTTTATAGTCCTACTTTAATCCTCCCCAGATTTATAATTGTTCAAAAGAAAAAAAGCACAGTTTAGGTACCACTTAGACTAATTACCCATACAATTTATTGTTGGATCTTTAATCCAACATTGGGCTTATATGTAAATAATTATGTATTGTGGACTGTAATATAGGTTAAGCCCATATAAAAGTGATCAATTGGGTTTGGATAAAAATGAATAAAATGTTTGGGTATATATAATTTCATGACTTTGTGAAATTTTATATTAATTTTGGTTTACATATTTTATATATATATATATATATATATATATTTGATTGATATTGGGTCTGTTGACAATTTGTTATTGTTTTTGGTTTTCGGTAAATGTGTAGTTTCAGCCTATTAATTGTTCAATTTTGGTTAAATATATATATGTATATGCATGTTTACAACATGCAAGTTTGTTTGGAATGCAAATATATATATATATATATATATGGATACAATTTTCGGTTGTGGTTTTTGGCCACTCTGTGTATATATATATATGCATGTTGATGTAAAACGTGCAGTGTTGTTTTGTATATTAATATATGTATAAAGTATAAACAGTGGCTATGGATTTATACACATGAGCTTATGTGTTTGCATGCAATTTTGGTCCACTTCCTATATTTTCTTTAGCTTCGGCATGCGTGAATATATATATTTATATACATATCGTGATTCAGGATTTCAGACTTTGAGATATTTATTGACTAAGGATTCATATTGCAATTTTGGTTCTCTGTATTAAATTGCAAAACTGTATATAAATATATTTTTTGTTAATTTGGTTCTTAATAAAATATATATATATATATATTTGCAGCAATGCAATTAAGAAATTTTTTATTATTATTATTATTTTTATGCAATTTTTGCAATTAAGGTATTTTGGATACAATTTTAAATTTAAGTAAATGTGTGGTTTTATATATATTTTAAGATAAATTAGTTGAAGCAATATCTCGCCAAAGTGAGCTATCTTGTGGATATTAATTTATTTTAAAATATAAACGGTTGTGTGCATGTAACTTATGTGAATATTGATCGGCCCAAATGAAGGTTTGTATTTAACAGAATTACATGTGCATCTGTGGTGATAAACATGTGACAATTATTCGGTTTTTTACATGTGAATATTAAATCGGCCCAAAGGAAGATTTGTTATTCGATATGTTACTTATTGTCAGTGTTTGATTACTACACCAAGATATCA
>CATIWO010313443.1:0-26500 GCA_949673435.1 Macaranga tanarius
AAATTGCCTGAATGGTCACTTAATTTTGACCTTTGTTTTAAATTAGTTTCTTAATTTGATTATTATCTTTTCAGTTACTTAACTTTTATTTATATTTCAAATTGATACCTTCACTATATTTTAAGTCCTTCAAATTTTACATATAAATTCTTTAATCCTTTAGACATTTAATTTTTCAATTTAATCCAAAATTCAAAAAATTTAGAAATTCACTTTCTCTTTGACTCTAATACCACTCATATACTTCGTTAAATATAAATACTATAATTTTTTTCTTTTTAATTTTGAAAGTTTTTTATTTTATTTTTTTGAAATAAAATATTTTTTATGATCCAATTTTTTTCTTTTGATAAAATTTAGAAATAAATTTTTATTTTAAAAAAGAAAAAATTAAAAATTTTCAAAATTAAAAAGAAAAAAAATTATATTATTTGTAGTTAATGAAGTATATGAGTGGTATTAGAGTTTAAGAGAAAGTGAATTTCTAAAATCTTTGAATTTTGGATTAAATTGAAAAATTAAATATCTAGAAGATTAAAAAATTTCTGTATAAAATTTAAAGGACTTAAATTATAGTGAAGGTACCAATTTGAAATAGAAATAAAAGTTAAATAACTGAAAAGATAAAAATCAAAATTAAGAAACCAATTTGATATGAAGGTCAAAGTTAAGTGACTATTGGGGTAATTTACCCGACACAAAATATTAGCCCTAAAAAATTACACTATGGTGTTATTCCAGGTGAATGATGACATGTACAGTTGCCGCTGAAGTGGAAAATATCAATGGTTAAATCTAGGACTAGTTATTATCATGGCTGAGGTCTTAAAAAATAATGACATCTCTATAACTAGGGAAAGAACATATATTGTTTCTCTTCCACTTTAATTGCCAGTCACTTTGATTGACAGACAATTTTAGTTTGGCAGCCTACGGAAGAGTAGCAAAAGTAATTCAATTTGACTAAGAGATAGGGATTTGATATCAAAGCAGTCACGGTGGTGGTAATGGAAAGTGGTAGGTACCATTGAGCATGAGTGGTGAGATATCAAACCATTTCAAAATTTGAACAGAAATTTTTCATTTGATTGTCGATTCATCTTAAAAATTTTATATGGATGGATTTGAAAATTACGAATTCTTCAAATCGAATTGAATAAATGGTCTTACATTGTAGCAAGCCAGAGAACTAAAATTTGAACCAAGTGTGTATATATTCTTATTATTTTAATAATTTTTACTACTAACAACCGTTCTTATTCTTTTTAATGATGTATTACAGAGTAAGTAATAACTAATAAATTAGAAATTCAGAATTACATATTATAAATAAAATTTAGGATAAATTACTAAAACCCCCTGATGTTTAGTCAATATATTAGTCGATCTCTTATTTTTGAAAAATATATTATGACATTATGAGGTTTATTTCCATTACACTAATTCATTCTTCCGTTAACTTTTCTGTCAATTATGGGCTAAAGGATAATTTTTGTAACATAAAATTTCTTTTTAGTCCTTAAAGTTTTATCTTTTTACCATTTATACCCTTTTTACTTATTTGTCGTTTATACTTTATATCACTTATAAAAAAATTTCACGTTAAAAATAAATTCTTATTTTAAAAATATTTATATTTGAAAATAAAAATATAAATAAAAAATTATATAAAATAACATTTTTCATATTTTAAATTAAAAATTATGAAAATAATATTATTGTGGACACATGGTTTAGCTAGCCCGCAAAGAAAAGTCCAATGATGAAAAATGATAGATAAGCCTAATTTTCTAAGGAATTGGATTCAGGCCCATTTGTGAAAAGCCCAAAATCATAACCCAAACCCACTAGAAAAGACGAAGCACAAACACATTACCCAGCAAAACTCAGCCCAAGAAGCTAGCCCACATGGCCCAAAAAGCCCATCAAGCCCATTTTTCTCTGTAGAGGCACCGCCTTTTTGGGAGAGAGGCGCATGCCTCCTTATGGGGAGGTGGCGCCTCTACGATGTCTGTTATAAAAAAAATTAATTGCAGAATGTGGATCGCTCCACGTTCTACAATGGATCATTAAGTGCGAACGTGGGGTTAATGCCCATTAAAGGAGGATTATTCTTCTATAATAAGGGGCAGAGGGGCTCTTCAGAAGGGGTTAGCATTCTTGAGTTGAAAGTTACTAGAAACAAGAAAGAAAAACAGAGAGAATTAAAAAAAAAAACAAAATCCCGAAATCATAAATCAGAACCAAAATCAAGCAAAAAGGATATGAATTCAAGCATTCTGGAAGCAGAAAGGCAATTCAGAATCAATCTGAGGGCGAAATACTTTCAATAATCAAGCTTTACAATAATTTTATTTTCTTCTTTTTAAATTGAATCCAATTTTAATTTGCGCTTGATTCTTGTTATTGCAGTAGGTCATTTGATTTCTTTATTGATTTAAATTGCTTGTGATCTTATCCTGCTATTTTATTTATATAATTGAATCATTTGAATTGTAAAAATATGAAATTTAGTTTATGCAGAAAACCAGAGGGTGTGCACCTCTGTGTAGAGGCGTTGCCTCTGTCTCTTAGAGATGCACGCCCCTAATATATAGACGCGCACGCCTCTATAGGTTTATATGCATATTTAAATTTTTAACCTTTGTATTAGAGGTGATGCTTTCCACAGAGGCGTGTGCCCACTCTCCACAGAGACGTACGTCTCTGTGACACAGAGACGCACGCCTCTGTGACTAGTATTTTATTTTTTATTTTACTTCTTTGCTATTTTCTTGATTCCTCGATGGATTGCTTTTGTGAAGATTTAATCATTCCTCTTGTGATGGCAGAACAGGTTTATAATG
This sequence comes from Macaranga tanarius, assembly GCA_949673435.1. Classification (NCBI taxonomy): domain Eukaryota; kingdom Viridiplantae; phylum Streptophyta; class Magnoliopsida; order Malpighiales; family Euphorbiaceae; genus Macaranga; species Macaranga tanarius. Next base: position 2,847 of record CATIWO010313443.1, read on the forward strand.
GATCATTTCCATTATTTTAATTTAGAATTTATTTATTTGTTTTGTTTAATTTGTTATAAAAGGGTTGTAATCATTTCTCCTCCCTCTTTTTCTTTATTTGTGGTTTTAATTTTTATTATTGTTATTTTAGTTGTGAATTATGTTTATGGTGTATGGATGTATGGATGTATGGATTAAGGATTAAATTGTATGAAATTGGACTTAATAATCAAACTTGAACTAAATTAAAAATTTTAGAAATTGTTTGGATCAAAACAGCTATTTGCATGTAATTAAAGGAATAATAAAATATAAAATACAAACGGAGGCCGATTGCAAGATTGGATGGGCCATTTAAAGCTCATACCCAGTTTCTGGACCCAATCTCTAAGGACGACTACTGGGCTTCCTCCGTGGAATCCAGTTGCTGTAAAAGTATCCCAGATTTTATCCGGGTGGAAACTTCTAACTCTAACCAAAGTCTATAAAAAAGGCCCAAAGTTGTACTCCAAGGAAGGGCCGAGCAGTAATGTCCAAATCAATGCTATTGAGCAGCCCCAAAAATTTTCCAATCTTGGAAGGCCCCTCTCAAAAATCCTTGAAAAGCTTATCGAGAAAAGACTCCTTCAACCTTTTCCACTAAAGACTCCCTTTCCAATGCCAATCTAAAACTCTTTTGCAAGTACCACCAAGTCATCGGACATGAAACTGATTAATGTACCTACCTCAAACATGACATCCAAGACCTTATTGATTTCAAAAAGTTAGTTGACTCGAAAACTAAAAAGCCAAACACCCAAACAAACGCTTTATAAACTACCGAAATACCTCACCTCTAAATCAACTTGTCCTAATGATTGGCACTGGTTTGACTGAAGAACAAGTGCTAAACTTCTTCACCGACCTTGAACCTAATCCTGAACCTACCTAATTTATCCAACCTGAGCCACCTATGAGAGGGATTTATTTATGAACATGTTGGATATCTGGTCTTCCGATGATGAGGAAATCCAAGAAGGGATTGATATATGGGGAGGTGAAAGAGAATGGGTGGTTGAGCATGTGGCATCAGCTGAAGAGAGCAAGGATGAGAAAAAGGAAGAACCAGTTGAGAAAAAAGAACCTGAAGCTAAGTCTGAGGTTAAAAAGAAGGAAGAACCAAAGAAAGAATTGCTTGAGAAGACAGTGTCCAGCATCTGGGAGCTTTTGACGCAATCGAAGATTCACCGGGATGCCATGGTCCAGGTTTTGCATGAGAGGAAGGTTTCCACCAGCACAACCCCTCAACAGTTGGTGAGTTCTTTAATGAAAAAGCCTGAGGGAGCAATTGTTTTCACTGATGAGGATCTACCATTGGAGGGAAGAGATCATTACCGGCCATTGTTCATCAAGGCCGAGATTAAAGGGAAGATGACTTGTTGTATGATGGTTAACAATAGGTCAATCATAAATTCATGCCCTTTGAAGATACTGCTGAGACTCGGTTTGACTACTGCTGATTCATATCCTACTAATGTGACAATCAAAGCCTATAATGACACAAAGAGATTAGTGGAAGGCACATTCAGAACTCTGGTCAAGAATGGGCCCATCGAAGCTTTGGTCACTCTCCATGTGATCGACATCCTGGTTACTTTTACTGTGCTATTGGGAAGACCTTAGTTCCATCCTCTGGGAGGAGTTCTTTCCACTCTTCATTAGAAGATCAAGTTTCCATACGAGGGGAAGATAGTCACTATCGCAGCTGAATCTAAGGCAACCATCGTAGCTTTAAAGTTGGCTCCTAAGGAAATCCCTCTGAATCCTGGTTTTGAGGTCTACATAATCTATGAAGATTCCATGAAAGAGAAGGTGTTGAACATGCTCAAGGGAATGAATTTCATACCTAGAGTAGGATTGGGAAAAAACTAAACTAGACCGCTGAAATGTATAGAAGCTAAACTTCAGATTTTAAAGCATGGGTTAGGGTATCATGGAGAAAAGGATGGACCCGATAGTAAGGAGAAATGGTCACTTTAGGAGAAGTTCATTCGGGAAGGGAACTGCAATCCCTACAAAGGAAAACCTAAGCCTCTGTTTCTAGAAGGAAGGAAGGTCCCTGGATTTATAATCTTTATGGATCATCTGGGTGAGAAGAGCATGGATGCATTGATACTGGAGGAGCTGATAGTGGATGAGGAAGTTGCTGCTACTGCTGGAAAACTCACCACCGACAAAAAGGATGATGCGGAGAAAGCTGTGGATGTTGTTGCTAAAAAGGACTCAAAAGGAAAAGGGTTTACTATAGAGGGAGTGGAGATTGCTGCTAAAAAATGCTGACCAGAGTAAGACTGCTGTGGACTTGAAGACCTTCATCCAGAACTCATTTATTGATACTTTTGATGTTTCCCTTACTAGTCTGTTTGAACTTGATGATTTGTTATTTTCTAAGGTTGATGTAATGAAATCTAACTTTGCTTACTTATATGATGTCTTACCTAATAGTTATGCTTATTGTGATGATCATTTCATTCATATATTTGACATTAATTCTACGCAAACCAAAATATTTAACTTAGGCACAATTGAAAATCCCAAAAATATAATAATTGCTTCTGATCTTTCTCCTGATGAGAGTGAAAAAATAAAAAAAAATTTAATAAAGAGACAGAAAGTATTTGCTTGGGGCTATGAGGATATGCTAGGGACAGATTATGAGATTATGGAATATGAGATCCCTACCTATCCTCATGTTATGCCAGTCAAACAAAAAATAAGAAGGTTAAGACCAAAATAGGCACTCTTGATTAAGGAAGAAGTTGAGAAACAGTGGAAGGTCAGATTCTTTGAGGTGGGCAATGACACAAAGTGGCTTGCTAATATAGTACCGGTACCAAGGAAAGATGGAAGGGTAAGGATATGTGTTGATTATCGAGACTTGAATAAGGCTTGTCCGAAGGATGATTTCCCCTTGCCTCATATTGACACACTGGTGGATAGTGCAGCTTCAAGTGCGATCTATTCTTTCATGGATGGATTCTCTAGGTTCAATCAAGTAGATAAGTTGAAAACCTCATTCATAACCAAGTGGGGAATTTATTATTACTTGGTGATGCCATTTGGACAAAAGAATGCTGGAGCAATACACTAAAGGATGGCCACTACTCTGCTGCATGATATGATCCATAAGGAGATTGAAGTGTATATGGATGATATGATGGTCAAGTCTCCAACCAGAGGATGACACTTTGAGGCTCTAGACAAGTTCCTAGATAGAGCCGAGAAGTACAATTTAAGACTAAATTCAAAGAAGTGTGTATTCGAGGTTGCTTCAGGAAAACATTGGGCCACATAGTCAGCAAAAGAGGGATAGAAGTTGATCCAGATAAGGTAAAAGCCATCAGTGAGATGCCAACACCAAGAACAGAAAAGGATGTGAGAGGATTCATAGGGCATCTGCAGTACATCAGCCGGTTCATTACGAAGTTGACCACCATATATTAACTGATATTCAAGCTGTTTAAAAAGAATCAGCCAGCGATTTGAGATGATAGATGCCAGTAGGCTTTTGAGACTATCAAGAGGTATTTAATGAAGCCACCTGTGTTGTAACCTTCGAGATCGGAAAAGCTGTTGATTTTATATTTAGCCATTGAGAAAAAATTTATGGGGGCGATGCTGACACAAGAGGATGAGAATGGAGTAGAACGTGTTGTATACTACTTGAGTAAAAAAGTTTCTGCCCTATGAAGCCAATTACAACTTGGTAAAAAATACATGTTTGTCAGTTGTGTGGGCGACTAAGAAGCTTTGACATTATTTCCAATCTTATAATATTCAAGTAGTATCAAAACATGATCCTCTGAAGTAACTTTAACAAACTCCTTCTATTACGATAAAGTTAGCTTGATGGTTGGTGCTGCTTACAGAATTCGACATTGAGTACCTATCTAGGAAAGTGATTAAGGGAAGGGCCGTTGCAGACTTTTTGGCATAAAATCCCATGGATGACAATCAGGAATGGGAACTGGAATTTCCTGATGAGCATTTAAGAGCTATTTAGGTGCAAAGGTGGAGTATGTATTTCAACAGAGCAGTTAATAGTAAGGGGGCATGTGTCAGGGTAATTTTGATTACTCCTGAGGGCAAAATGATTCCCATGGCAAAGAAGCTGAAATTCAAAGTAACCAATAATCAAGCGAAATATGAAGCATGCATATTTGGATTAGAAGCCTTAAGAAGTGTGGGGGTAGAAGAGGTAACAGTTTGCGGGGACTCGATGTTGGTGGTGAAATAGGTCTACAAAGAATGAAAAGTTAAAGAAGATAAGCTGAGGCTTTATGTGAATCATTTGGCCATTGTTACTCTTTCATTTAGTCAGTGTAGATTTATGCATTTACCTCGTGATGAAAATCAAGTTGCAGATGCTCTGGCTATATTAGCCTCGATGTGGGAAAGTGGTTCATGAGTTCCAGCTAAGACCTTGATTTTGGCAAAATCTAGGACTCCGTGTTATTAGGAAATTAGAGTAATACCGATGGGTCCAATGGAAAAGCCGTGGTTTTATGATTTACAGAAGTATCTCAAGACTAGTCTGTTTCTCGAGAATACGGAAAAGAAGGAGAAGGTGTCCCTGAAGGTGTTATCTAGATAGTTTATCAGTCATAATGGTATATTGTATAAGAGAACGCCAACTGGGGTACGCTTGCGATGTGTCGATAAGGAAGAAGCTCAAATGATTATGAAAACTGTATATATAGGTGTTTATGGGCCCCATATAAATGGAACAGTTTTGGCTAAAAAGATAACTCGACAGGGGTACTTCTGATTGACTATGGAATCAGATTGTGTCAAATTTGTGAAGAAGTGCCATAATTATCAAGCTTATGGGGATGTTAGTCATTTGCCCTCAATTGAAATTTAAGGGTTGACATCTTTGTGGCCTTTTACAACTTGGGGGATTGACATAATCAGAGAAATAAGGCCGACTACATCGAACAGACATTGATACATTGTGGTGGTAGTGGATTACTTCTCCAAGTGGGTTGAGGCTGAGTCATACACTTCAGTTGGGTCAAAGCAGATGGTGAGGTTTATAGAAAGAAATATAATCTATATATATGGGTTGCCACACCATATTGTGACTGATAATGGGGTTCAATTTTAATCAAAAACTGTTGCATTACTCTAGCACTATAAGATAGAGCATCACCGGTCATCTCCCTATTGTCCTCAGGATAATGGTGTGGTTGAAGCTGCGAATAAGAACATCAAGAGGATTCTAGCTAAGATGCTAGAAAGTTACAGGGATTGGTCTGAATGTTTACAGTTTGCATTGTGGGATATCGAACAATAGCAAGAACATTTACTATAGTAATACCATATTCACTAGTATATGGGTATGAGGCAGTATTGCTTGTGGAAGTGGAGATCCAATCTTTGAGAGTCATATTAGAAATAAAGATTCCCGAGTATTAGTGGGTGGAAAGTAGGCTGGCACAGTTGATGTTGTTAGACGAGAAGAGATTTAAAGCCATGTATCACATGCAACTATATCAGAAAAGAAATGCCAGAGCCTACAACAAGAGAATCAAACCGGGAAAGATAAAAGAAGGTGATTTAGTGTTGAAGCACACAAAACTACTCCTTACTGATCCGAGGAGAAAATTCAAGCTAAATTAGGAAGGACCTTACCTTGTGAAGAAGATATTCTCAAAGAGGGCAGCCATTTTGTCTGATCTGGAAGGGAATGAGTTCAGAAATCTCATCAACCTGGATAAGCTCAAAAAATACTTTATGTAAAGTCTCGCTAGGGAGAAAACCTCAAAAAGAGGCTGTCTAGGAAAAAGTTAGAGTAAAACAAAATCTTGCTAGGTTGAAAACTCCGTAAAGGAGCGGCCTAGGTAAAAATTAAATATGAATAAAAGGAGAGAGAGAGTATAAAAATAGTTAGCTGGAAAACTTATAAAGGCAATCCACCCAACGATAGGAGAAATATCATAAGCAGTTTGTATGTACAATTTGTGCTTAATTTAAATGAAGAGGATTACTTTTATTTCTGTCAAATATTGTATTAAATGCTTATTATAATGAGTTTAACTAAAAAGAAAAGATATCACATAAGACAAGCTGAGTGTAATTAAGTTGCTGAAACTAAAGAAGGAAATAAATCTAAGTCCTTTTCCTTTTGTTCTTTCTCATTTCTTGTATACTAACCATAAATAAATCCCTTATTTTCTAACTTTTGATGAATTCATCTTATTATATCTATTGTAATTGGACCCAGGCCTTATAATGATCATCAGTGGTAATATTTCCATTTTGTGAGATGCTTCGCCTAATGGTATGGTGTGGCCAAGTCGCTGTCATATTCTCCACAAAGTTCTGAGTCCGAGGGCTAAGTTGAAGGCCATGTGTGGGTTCAATGATCATCTGCTTCTTTCTGTACTGCGGTCAAGATAAATCAGGTAGTAGAATGAGCAGAAGTTCAGTCCGACAAGAGGAACATAGTGGGTATATGTTCTGGTAGTCACATGCTTGATATTCCACTAAAGACACATCCACTGGACTCCAGCATCTGGAAAATTAGCCAACCATTCCTTCAAATCAGCTGGGAGTTTCTACAATAGTCGAGTCTGCACCTGTTTTGGTTTGTACTCCCGATGTTCTGTGGGGGTGCCAATAAGATCTGCCAAAATGGAGGGTTAAGAAAAAAGAAAATAAAAAGAAAAAAAGAAAAAAAGAAGAAAAAAAAAAGAAAAAAAGGGGAAAAATAAAATAAAATACCTCCAATAACACAGGGGTCCCAGCAAAGCGATGAATCACAGACAAATTATCCAATCCAATCAATATTTCAGCAATGATAACTGGCATAGGATTAAATTCAGACTCAACTTGATCAAGAATCTATAAGATCTTAAGATCACAGTTGTCAGAAGGGGAAACTAGTAAGAACTGGGTATACAGACAGAAGGCAATCATCCGAAGCCAATACACTTCGTTGATGTTGATAGCCACAATAGCTTTTAGGAAAGAATCAAAGATGATCCCATTCCTTGAGACGTGTGCTAGAGAAGAAGGAGGGATGTTGAAAAGCCGGGCTATCTGTTATTGAATAGCTCTGTCATTTGGCCTATTCACCTGAGGAACTGTAATTTGTTTGGGGGAATCATCCAGGTAACCCAAAATGTTCCAAACTCTTCAGGTATGGGGCAAATCTCAAAGTTATTAAATCTAAAGATGTGGTCCTTTGGATCCTAAAATTGAGCAGCAGTGTGCAAGAAAGGGTAGTTGATCTTACAGAGATGAAGTGATCTGAAGACAAAAAGATAAAATGAATTTAGTTTTTACCAATCTTCTCCACCTAAACTTTGCAGAATGGGTCGAATCAATTTCAGATAGTGTTTAGACATGGTTTTGAGAGTTTTTATTATTTTTGGATGTAAGGGGTGACTGTGGCATGATATGGTTGTTGTAGGGATTATTTATAAACTTTTAAAAAGGGATAAAATTGGAAAAATTTTAGTGTCAGAGCCGCAGAGGTGCCGCCACACCATAGAGACGTTGCCCTAGCAGGCAGAGGTGCACGTCTCTATGCTTCAGAGGCATATGCTTCTATGTTTCAGAGGCACATGCCTCCATGTTTCAGAGGCGCACGCCTCTTCTTTTGCAGGTGGTGCCCCTTTATTGTAAAATGGTGGAAATGGCCCGGTTTGTTGATAATTGGCATGGAATTAGATTATAATGATTGTACAGTTGATTATAAAGAAGAATAATGAAAAGAAATACAAGCACTGGTATAAAATGCACTGTTATATCATCCAAATATGTTTGTGTACAAAATCCATATCCCAAAATGTCTATCTAATAGCCATGTATCACATGCAACTATATCTGGAAGTAACTCTAATATTAAAGTGTATAACTCATCACAAAACCTTTTAGAAAAATTATATTTAGCCTTGAGATTCAATAAGCGTGCTACTGCTAACAATTACAAATGTCCACCGGGATTACTTCGCCAAACCTCTTATTCAATAGCATGTAATATATAATATCATATATGTCCACTCTGATCTCCAATGTATCTTTAACTTAGATGTAATTGGCTAAACATCAATTTTAGCCTTGGGATTATTTGGACCTGGCAAAATAGCTATTATGAATATATACTTATCATTCATACACATCCATGAAGGTCGATTATACGGAGTTAGAATTACTGGCTAGGATAAATACTATTTTCTCAATTTACTAAAAGGTTTAAAATCATTGGTGCATAAACCCAAAATGGCATTATGACATTCAGTTACAAAATTTAAATGCAATTCATTGAAATGCTTCTATGTTAGTGAATTAGAGCAATGACGCATAATGCCTTCTTTTTGCGTATGCTTAACATGCTAACTCATATAGTTATCTATTGCATTAGAAGTATACAATTGTTATAATCAAGGCATTAGTGGAAAGTAGTACATTATTTTAAAAGGTATACTGCCCTTTCCACCACCTTTATATGCTATTTTGAACCGAGTCTCTTCATAATGTAGACAACATAATAAGTTTTCTATTTCTCCCCAGTAAATCATATAATTATTCGTGCAATAATCAATTTTTTCAACAGGCAGACCCAACTCTCAAACTAACTTCTTTGTACTGTAAAAGTAACCAGTCATGATATTATCTTCTAGAAGTAACTCTAATATTAAAATGTATAACACATCATAACACCTTTCAAAAAAATTAAGTTCAGCCTTGAGAGTCAATAAGCATCCTACTACTAACAATTGTAAATGTCCACTAGGATTACTTCCAGACCTCTTATTCAATAGCATGTAACATATCATATAGATGCTTGCAAATGGATTTAGCCCTTTCTTTTATGGTATTGACGAAAATGAAGGTCATTGACCCTCTAATGAAATATATTACCCCTAGACTAGCTATGACTTTGTGTTGTCTCATCCATAAATTATATCTCGAAGTCTAAATACGATGCACATAATTCTCCATAATGATATCAAGTGTAGTAATTTTCAACAAAATAGTAGCACCTAGGATATACCATCAAAGTTTCTTTATTAAGAAAATTTATATTATGACACTTTCTTTAGCTGCACGGACACCTTATTTTATTTCCATCCATCAACTCAAGATGTTGTTTTGCAAATGCAACAAAAGTTTCAACACTACCTATAAACTATGGATGTAACGAACCATTATCCAAACTAGCATACATTCAAAGCCTATCTAGTTGCATAATGAACTACTTTAAGTATCTGAAAAGATATAGACATTTCATGAACTTAAGTAACTTAAATTTAGCAAATTTTGGATTAAAGAATATTTGTAAAAAATAAATAAGTACAAAATAAAGTAATAATTCTTGCATTTAGCCTCTGTAATGATTTTATAGCACAATTTAATACTTAATTGAATAAAAGGTATGGCCATAACCGATTTAGAAATACAATGTCTACCACTGTAATAAACATTAATACAAATTTTGATAGCATTTCCCCTTAGTTCTCTAATTGCAATAGTTAAAAACTATAAGAACTCATATGATAACATAACCACCTCTAGTTTTCGCATTAGCAACCACATTTTATTAATTGCAATCGGAGAACAATTATAGAAAATAAGTTGAAAAGGTGTTTATGATCTCATATTACATTTGATATAGACATTTGTATTTATAAACTATCCACTCAAATAATTCAGTTACATCTCTCAATCTAGTTGGATATAACAAAATGAGTATATAAGGCTATTAATGTTTTTAAACCATTAGTAAATAATTATATCAAAACTTTAGTAGCATTCTGATAAATGTAACTCTATCAGACTGCATAATGAATAAGGTCAAACTAATTAATGATGCACCTTTAAAATTTTGAAATTACACTCCCAATATTTCCTCCTTATACCCTTAACTACAAGAAGACATTGTCATAAACACAAAAAACTTCTAATTTACAACATTTTTTGTAATATATCATAAAAGAAAGATGTTAGAAAGTTCTAATGAAATTTTGATATAGTTTTATCTATAGCTATGCTCTACTAAACCTCATAAAATAGGCCAAGAACATTAGTTTTTTATGCATATGCAAATTTAAATAGCTCTCCTAATTATTTTTCCTTACATTACCAACTACAACACAAAATATTTTTCTCCACAATAACATGCACTTTAATAATAATGTATACTTCACAAAATAAACAACATAATTGACACAGAAAAATCAATGCAATTGGCAATTAATAGGTATGCTCTGTAACATATAATAAATTATTAAAATTTTTGTATTTGGTTACCACTAAAAATGAAAAGTTTCTATGTATTTAAATTTTTGATATAATCTAATGTATTGTTCTTTTTGTTATTAAATTCATTGAGCAAATCTAAAACTAAAAATAAAATATATTTATTTTACACTAAGAACATATATTGATGGAAACATTCCATTTTCCCATTGTTTAAATTTAGCATTTTTTAACATTAATTTCATTCACATTAAGTCAACTTAACGCTTGCTCATTATAAAATATGAATATAAATTATATTTCCTAAATAAATTACATTTCCTAATATAAATGTAATTTATATTTCATTTTTATTTTTGCTAATTTAAATTTTGTCATGAAATATGAATATAAATTATATTCTAAAATATGAATCTAAATTACATTAAGTTAAACTAACAAACTGAATTTCTATAAATATTTTGTTATTATTTTTCCTAATTTAATTTTTCAAACAATATTTCCATGAAACATAAAAAAAAATAAAATCTAAATTACATTCTTTAACACAAAACACAATAATATTATATCAAATTTTCATGAATTATTTGATATAATTTATATTTTTCCACATAATTACCATTAACCCTAAACTAAAATACAAATAAAAATTAAATAGTTTTAGCAACATTAAAATTATATAAATCTTTCATTTTTCCGAGTTATATAATATTTTTCTCATAATTAATTCATTAAACACTCAAAAAAAATAAAATAAAAATTATATATATAATTAAAAAACCTACGTTTGTTGATGAACAGTGGAAAACTCGGGTGATCACGGTGATCAAAGGAGGAATCACCTATGATTGAGAGAGGGAGGAGGGAGGTGGTGTGAGAAATTTTATGACAAAAAAATAGAAATAATAAGAAAAAAATAACTTAGTGAGGATACCGATGTGATGAAGTAAGCGGTCACATGGCAGATCGGTGATGGGAGGTGGTGGTGCAAAGGGTCGCAACTATAGGGATGGAGAAAAATAAGTAAGAGAATAAAGTGAAAATGAGAAAGAAAGAAGGAAGGGGTGGCTAGCAGTCTAAAATTTAGTGAAAGATTGTGTATCTATCGCTAAAGTTAGGGTTTTTGCATAAAAAATAACTAGCGATGGCTACAATAATGTGTCATCAATTAGCAACAAAAACACAATTTTATCGCTAGTTAGCATCAACGCATCTATCACTAATGCCTCTTTGAACTTTTGATGCCCCTTTCTACCATTATTTAGTGATGATAATCGAGATCCATTGCTAATTAGCGACAGATTGTCTACCCATCGCTAATTAGCAAAAAATTGCCTACCCATCGCTAATTAGAGACAGAGTATTTTTCGTTAATTTATATCTTATCATTTTAGAATGTCTTTCTTGCCATGACTTAATGACTGTTAGGTCTTGTTATTTTTAAATCCATAACTAAAGTTCACAATCGGTCAAATTCTTATTTATTCATCGCTAATTCGTTATAAATTAGAGACAAATTTTGTCCATCACTAATAGCCATCACTAATTTTATAGTTTTGTAGTGTAAATAAGTCTCAAGTAGGACGCTGGTTTAAGGAAGCAAGCAGTAGCTAATCGAAGAAAGAAGGAAGGAGCAACTGGGTAACTTAAAATTTAGCGATGGATAAGCCGTTGCTAATTTGTCGCCAAAATTAGGATTTTTCCGCCCATATTTACTAGCAACAGAAACAAAAATGCATCGTTGATTAGCGATGGTTATGAAATTCGTCGCTAATTAGTAACGGTTGCTTCGTCACTAATGCATCTATGAACTTTTGGTGCACCATCCCATCATGATTAACGATAAAATCGAAGAGGCATCGCTAATTAGCAACGTTTAAGATATCCATTGGTAACTAACGACGGATATCCCATAACTAATTTGTGGCGTGCCATTCCTGCCATGATTTAGTGATAATTAGTTTGGCTATCGCAAAATCGGTTACTAATTTTTACAATTGGTCAACTTTTCATTTATCATTTGCTAGTCTATTGCTAAATTCATACTTTTTGTAGTGTCTACATTATTCTTGTTAGTTTAAACTAATAATATAAGAAAAAAGAACCATTAAACAAAAAAAGAAATAAAAAGAAATTATAATAAGAAAAAATAGAATGAAAATTTAATAAAAAAAGAAAAAACAATTTTTTAGGTGCACTCAACAACTAAACTCATGTATGTTTTCAACCATGCAAAAAAGAAATAGTTCTCTTTAAAATAGTGTATCATTGTTAGTTGTTAGTAGAAGGGGGAGACATATTAGATTCGAGAGGCTACCACACTCACTAATTGGTGGGGTTTAAAAGGTTTCTTTGAGACCCAAAAATGATACTTCAAGAAAATAAATCTTTAGAATGATAGAAAGAAAATTTCAAACTCGAAACCTCCAACTCATGTGGTACACCACCCTGCCCATGTTCATGGGGCTGCAAAAGGATGGTTATGATATAGATTTTCAGGGGATTGAAATATAGAATAAGTAAAATTATGAACACAATGGGGATAATGGAATATCAATGAAGGTAACACATGTACAACATAAACGCATGCAACATATTCGTATATAAAACAAATGTTCACTTCCTTGTGTTTACCCTTTTCTTACTATTTTTCAAGGTAATATATAGTTGGTTAAAGTAACCAAATTCTACATGTGGAAAAAAAAGGAACATACACATTTTATGTATTTATTTTGTTAGCATGGTCCTTTATATTAGGACTCTTTTAAGGAAGATTAAGAGGAGAGTGGGGGTTTGAACCCTTGACCTCAACCAATGCCTTAACCTCGTAACTGGATGGCAAACCATTCATCCTATATGGGTTAGGCCTTGTACATTTTTAATTAATAGTGTAACACCCCTCCCCATAGTACCACCACCAGAATACCCATCTGATGTAGGCAACGATAGAAAGAGGTATTACCTAAAGACTATCAGAAAGAATCTCTTAACAACATATACTATTAAATGACATTTCTATAAAATGATAGCATCAAAATTAATATTAATAAACCATAAACACTATATCTCTAAAATAATAATTTAATGGCAAGTGACATACTATAATATAGCATAACATATATTTACATAGACATAAATACATTAGTGTCCTATCTTCATATCACATCATCCTAATAATAAATATAAGAGTACTAGATATCATACAACTTAAAGCAAAATAAAATAACAAGTATAACACCAATAACCCTCTTTAAAAAGACTTAGAATCTCCGTCTGAGCACAGTTGTGCATCCAAGACCTGCAGTACTCTAGCCTAAGTCCCATATATCATACACCCAACTCCACAATAAAAATAACAAACATAGCACTGAGGGTGTGGCCTGACGTCATAACCAAAAGATAAAAAGTATCATCATGCTCTCCAACTCATAGCCAGGTCAAAGTGACCTATATATCGGTGGTGGTCTCGTAAAAAACCCTAAAAATGGTGTAAATACTGTCCAGATACTCCTCTCTAATAACTGACTGACTGAAGCTCCTATAGGCTCAACTGCAACTCAAAAAGTTAACTCAGTATCCACATTATAACAAATAATATAATTCATCAAGGTCTCCGCCTCGGTTACCTCATAGGTCATTGTGGTCCACTGCACGACCATCTCACATATACTAACTAAACAGATACTATATAGCTATACTGTAAATTTTTTAAAAAAATAAAAGAGTGAGTAATTTTGTAAGGAAATTACCCAGTAAGTGTAAAATAATAACAAGAATAGCTTAATAATCAAGGAGCACTTAAGGAATAATTAAATAATTATAACAATATCAAGTAATTAAAAATAAAATTGAGTGCTCAAATTATTAACAAGTCTCAAGATTAAATGCACTTAATTTCATTGCATTGTGATTATTATCATTAACATAATATTTTTATGTTCAAGATTGAAGTTCTTGTTATACAATTGTTCATTGTACGTTAGTATAATTTCCCTTTCTCAATTCTCATTTCCCATATTTTGATTGTTATGTTCTTCATAATTTATATTATACCTTGCTGAGCTTATAAGTTTCACATTCATAATTATTTGTTGTACAATATACATTATAACTATATCATAATATCACTCTTATACAACACTATAAATCCACATATCACAAATCTTAGTATCAAAATTCAAGTCAATATCACAGTCTACACTGAGTGTATCTCATAATATCAGTTCTCAATAAATTCATATATATATACTTATCAACCCTATGGATTTGTCCTAAAGGCATAATTAAATCCATACATTGTTTCAAAGACAGATATTATCAGGTTGGCCAATATAATCTTTATTGTACTCATGTGTACATATATACAAAGAGAGGGATTCAAACCCTCAGTAAACAAAAAGTCTACATAGAAGTTCCAATTCTACGCCAAATTTGCTTTTGCGCCATGACAATCTCACTCGAATTATGGGGACCTACACATATTAGTACAGTATACCGGGGTCCCCAGCCAGAACCACATGTAATATATATATATATAAATCAAATTCTCAATCTTATAGAATTTAGTTTCATTTACGTTTAGAACATGCCATTTACTTTAGTTTATATCAATATTTTCTCAATTTGATTTATCATCTAACATGAATGTAGTCTCTTTGTCGGAAACTTGAAAGTTTATCGAATGTTATCATGCATAGGGAATGAATGAACTTATAATTTTCAACCTTATGACATTTAGGTTGATTAGGATTTGATATCATTTGCATTAGTTACCAATATTAAGTATTAATCTTTCAAACTATCCTTTACTTTGAAAATTGAAAGATGCATACCAATTCTAAGTTCACTTAATAAGCTGAATTGCATTATTACATATTTCTGTAACTCAATCACATATATCTTT
Organism: Macaranga tanarius; assembly: GCA_949673435.1. Classification (NCBI taxonomy): domain Eukaryota; kingdom Viridiplantae; phylum Streptophyta; class Magnoliopsida; order Malpighiales; family Euphorbiaceae; genus Macaranga; species Macaranga tanarius. The sequence goes on from CATIWO010313443.1 coordinate 17,977, forward strand.
GGTAAAACATGTTCTATTTAACTCATTTTAGGTTAATTTAAGTGTTTATATGGGTGTTTATATGCTTTTGGTTGAGGTTAGGTTGCAAAATGTTACGTTTAAGTCCATTTGGTCGAATGAACTGGCCAATAAGGTGCCTCCTCAGTATTGAGGCACCTCTTTAGTGCACTGAGGCAACTCCTCAATGAACTAAGGCACCGCCTTATCACTAAGGGGCGTCCTTAGTGTACTGAGGTATTGCTTCAGCACACTGAGGCACCACCTGATCGACCTATAAAGGCATTTTACACTCGAAATAATAAAATTTCAACCCAAAATGTTTCAGAACTCACTACAACACTTGTTTTACTCATTTTTACACATTTTTAGCATGATTTTGACATACATTACATATTTTAAGCATTCCATCTTTTGAATTCAAAATCAAGAATCATCATCAACCAAAAGCATAACATTTTAAGAAGAGAATTTGAATCATAGAAATGAGAAGATAATAGAAACTTCACTCATTAAGATTCCAGCAAAAGAAGAAGCTTTAAACTTTTTCCCTAACTTGTTTATCACCTATGATCAACCAAACTTTCATGAACCACCCAAAGAACATAACATAAAATGCTTTAATTCTTGATAAAAATGTAAGATAAAAATAAAATCTTACCTTCTTTAATGCAAATCGTACCAATGAAAAACCCTAACTACTCTAGCTCTTCCTTTTCTCCAAGCCTTATTGATAGTAGAAAGCTTCTACTTCTTCATCTCCTCTTTTGCATTTTTGAACTCAACTTTCTCTTTTTTAAAAAAAAATTCCCCAATTTTCTCCCTTACTTCCCTTTCTTATTATCCTTAAATCTTTTTTAATTTATTTCTTTTTTAATTTAATCCTTATCTTACTTTTAATTTCTTTTAATTATATCCTTCTCTAAACTTGATCCATTCTTATTAAACCCTCTATTATCAACTTCACTCAAAATAATACTTAATTATATTGAATTAAATAAATATTAAATTTTATCAACCAAAGTTTTGAGGACACAAATGTGACAATTTTTCTCCTCTAAAAAGAATTTTGTCCTCGACATTCGCACGAAGATCTCTTATTCATATCACAAAAGATTTGGATACTGTTGTCTAATGTCCTTTCCTTTTTGCCAAGTAGCTTCCTCCTGAGAATGATTTTTTCACAATACCTTGACTAATTGAATAACTTTATTCCTTAATACCTTCTAATCCTTAGCTAAAATAGCTACTGGCACTTCTTCATAGCTCAAATTTTCTTTTAATTCAACTAGATGTTCTTGCAAAATATGCATAGGATCACTTTGATATCTTCTCAACATCAACACATGAAATACATCATTCCTTCTAATTTTAGTGGTAAGGCTAATCGATAAGCTATGGGTCCAATACACTCAACCACTTCGTACCGCTCGATGTATTTTAGGCTTAATTTTCCTCACTTACTAAATTTTATTACTTTCAATAGAGATATATTTAAGAATACCTTATCACCCACATTAAACTCAATATTAGCTCGCTTAAGATTTGCATATCTCTGTTGCCTATCCTGAGCCGCTTTAAGATTTGCCCTTATTATTTGGATATTATCTGTAGTTTACTGAACCAATTTCAGACCCAATAACTTTCTTTCTCTAGTTTCTTCGCAACAAATGGGAATTTGACACTTCTTACCATATAGAGCCTCAAATGGTGCCATATCTAAACTACTTTGATAACTGTTATTATAAGCAAATTCCATTAAAGGCACTTATTTATCCCAATTTTCACTAAAATCCAAGGCACTGGCTCTCAATATATCTTCTAATACTTGTATTATTCTTTCAGATTATCCATCAGTTTGAGAATGAAAAGCAATACCAAACCTTAATCTAGTACCTAAAGCTTCTTATAAACTTGGCCAGAATCGTGAGGTAAACCTCGGGATCACAATCCGATACAATCAACACTAGCATTCCATGCAACCTTATCACTTTCTTAATATACAACTCTGCCAGTTTGCTTAATTTGTAACTAATCTTGATTGGTAAGAAATGTGTTGACTTGGTTAATCTATCTACAATCACCCACACTGCATTATTTTCTTATTGAGTTCTTAATAACCCAACCACAAAATCCATAATTATATGTTCTCATTTCCATTCTGGTATTAGTAAAGATTGTAACAACCCAGCTAGATATTTATGCTCAACTTTAACTTGCTGACAAGTTAAGCACTTGGAAACATAACCCACTATGTCTTTCTTCATTTTTTTCCACCAGTAATGCTCTCTTAAAATTCTATACAGCTTTGTGCTACCTAAATGCATTGCATAAGTAGAACAATGTGCTTTTTCTAAAATTTCTCTTCTCAATTCACCCACATTTGGCACAAATATTCTTTTTTCCATTCTTAACACTCCATTACTGTCAAAAATTATATCCTTATTTAATTTCTTCATTTTTAATATCGTTAAATAATTTTTCTACTTCAGCATCAGTCTTTTGTGCTTGCACTATCCTTTCTATTAATAGTGGTCTTACTTCCAAAGTAGATAATATACCTCCTGAAGTATCTAAACTCAACACTTAATCCCCTTAACTCCACTAATAATGGCATTTTTACCGCACAAATGTAGTATAGATTTCCAATTGATTTTTGACTAAGTGCATCTGCTACTACATTGGCCTTACCAGGGTGATACTTATTATACAATTATAATCATTTAACAATTCCACCCATCATCTTTGTCTCAAATTCAATTCCGCATCTGCTACTACATTGGCCTTACTAGGGTGATACTCAATTGTATAATCATAATCATTTAACAATTCTACCCATCATCTTTATCTCAAATTCAATTCCTTCTAGCTTAATATGTACTTTAAAAACTTATGGTCTGTGAAGACTTGGCATGTTTTCCTAAAGAGATAATGCCTCCACATCTTCAATGGAAAGACCACTACTGCCAATTTTAAATTATGAGTGGGATAGTTATACTCATGCGGTTTTAGTTATCGTGATGCATAGGCAATCACTTTACCATCTTGCAACAACACACAACTAAGTCCTTGTCTTAAAGTATCACTATATACCATATATTGGCCTCTTTCAATAGGCAATGATAACACCAGTGCAGTAATCAACTTTTTCTTTAAAATCTCAAAACTCTATTAACATTCAAGAGTCCAATCAAACTTCACATTCTTTCTCAGTAATTTTGTTAATGGTGATGCAATAATCGAGAAATTTTGCATAAATCTTCTATTATAACCCACTAAACCTAAAAAAATCCAAACCTCCGTCACATTCTTAGGTGGTTCCTAATTCACAATTGTAGCAACTTTGCTAGGATCAACGTGTACCCCTTTTACAAATATCACGTGTCCTAGACATATAACCTTATCTAACCAAAACTCACATTTGCTAAACTTCATATAAAACTGCTTATCCTTCAAAAGTTCCAAGACTATTCTCAAATGATTTTTATGTTCCTCTTTTGACTTAGAATACACTAAAATGTCATCAATGAACATAATCAAAAACTTACCTAGATATGGTTTAAAAACTCAGCTCATTAAATCCATAAACACTGTTGGTGTATTCATCAGCCCAAATGGCATTACCAGGAATTCATAATGTCTATATCTCATTTTAAAAACATATAATTCCTTAATTCTAAATTAGTGTTAGTCAGACCTCAAATCTATCTTAAACAAATACTGTTGTTTATTGCAACTGATCAAATAAATCTTATATCCTTGGCAGAGGGTATTTATTTCTAACTGTAACCTTATTTAGCTATCTATAATCGATGTATAATCGCAATGATCCGTCCTTCTTCTTTACAAATAACATAGGTGCACCTATAGAGAGAAACTTGATGTGTACTAATCCGTAAGCGTATAGAATCATATCAAGTAGTAAATAAAGATATCTTCCCACAGAGATTGTAGGTTGAATATTGCAATACTCCTAATGTTTGATTATTTAGATAATGAAATAGGGTTTGGAATTTCAAAGAAATAAAACTAAATTAAGAAAAATAAAAACACAAATTCAATGCAAAGTCTAAAAGCTAGGGTTTTTATTCTCAATTGGACCATCTCAAAGGATTGATTACATAATTAGGTCTACACTAGTTTTAATTCATTTTGAAGGGATCTTAGAAACTATAGATTTTCCTCTCAAATAAACCTATAATTAATTGAAGATTTATTAGCACTAAGTTAACCGGATCTCACCAACCTAATGCCTTTTGATTTCAAGTTTAAACATAACCTTTAATCAATATTAATCCACTTAATTGTCTTTCAACTAATTAAGAAATTAATAGGTCATTGCCTAATCCTACAGAACCTATCTCTCGATTAAGCCTATAGTGTCAATTCAATTCTAGGGTGATCAGTCCTAAAATGATATTAAGCTCAACAACAACCAATGAATTAAATCTAGCAACCTAACATAATCATAATAAGCACATGGTCAATTCAAAATAAGAACCCTAAAAAGGATTTAGCTACTCATGTTAAAGAGAAAAGAAAACAAACAAGAAATGAAAATAAATATGAACATTATAATAAATAAAGAGTAAAAACCCCTTTCAAATGATGTCAGGAATCCTTGATTTTCTAACTTCAAGCCAAGTATCACTTCTACCATGAACTAAACAAATGAAAATGTATTCTGAAATAACTAAGAATAAGAACAATCTAAAACTAAAAACAACTTAAATAAAATGAGAACAACCCAAAAACAAGAACTATAGTAGCATCCAAAAACAAGAACAACCCTTAAATAAACATGAAATGGTCCTATTTATAGACCTAAAAACCTAGTGAGAAAGGTAATCTAACCCCTTTCAAACTCTATCTAATCAAAAATTAAGAGATAAGTCCCTTTCTATCCAATCTTCAGTTGAAATTTATCACTCATGGGCTGCCACATAAGTCAGGCATGGGTGAGCAAGAAAACTATTGAGATAACTAATTTGATGGCCTTTGTTTATTGGTATTGGCCCAAACTGATACTTTATTTATAGGTGATGAGAATGTAAATGACGCACACTTTTTGTCGATAGTAATTCTGAGGTGATGTATGGTTTTTAAATTTTTGCATTTAAAGCAATTTAAGTGTCATTATTAAAATAAGAAACCTTAGTTCAGTGAGTTTTATTTTTATCATAAATTATTTAATTAGAAGAAAAAAAATGTTCCGGTCTTTGATAGACGACATTCACGAACGGAGTATGAAGAAAAGCTGAATGCAATAGTTATTATTCTCTCTCTCTGTGCCTAAGGATGTTCTATTGAATCACTATTATCAACAGAATGCAAAACACCTTTAATACTGTAAGAATATTAGTTATTTTTCAATTTCAAATGAAGTTGAAGTGCATGCACTGTAATTACATGAATCATGTTATTCATTCAGGATACTAACCTATGCATTATTATTAGTTTACAATATTTGATACATTACAGATACTCCATCCTTAATGTGTTAAATGACTGAAAGTGCTGAGACTGACTTCTGTTCGATATATATGGTTGTTGGATTCCACTACCATTCTATTTAGGTTATCATTTGTGTTTGGATTCTGTACTTTTTATATGACAAGTTCCTAGGCACAAAAAATTCTTAACACCTATGTTGTGTTTTTTCCCTGATCCATCATACTTACTGGACAGTAAATAGTTTATTATGTACTAGTGATGCTGGATATTAAACACACTTTGTTGGGCTGGTGAATTAACATTGCATGTTGCACATTTTTCTCTGTAATGTCCAATGTACCATAGAATTCATCACACTATTCACCAGCCTAACCCTTCTCAAATGTCCACGTCTCACAGGGATGTACACTGAATAGGATGCTTTTTAATTACTCATTAACACATTGAAACTTACATGTCATATTATAGTTTTCATTGCTTTTTGATACTAAAATTCTTATTTTGTACTATACACATTTTTTTTGGATTTGATTGTAATGACATAGTTATCGATACGTTCCACTTACTGTGTTAGTGATACTTACTAAAATAATGAATGTATAACTCTATTAAAGTTTTCCATTCATCTGGATTTCACTTTCAATTTTAAGTTGTTATATTATATCTAAACACGGTTTAGCTATTCATCAAGTTGAAGACATGGCACTGAACACCTGATTTAAATACCTATAATGTCGACTTCAGTTCGATAACCTTCTCCTTACATGCATCATTTAACTGCATTCATTTACTATGTATTATTTTTTCAAATATTGCCCATAACACATATTTTTTACTTAGGAACAAGCATTCATCATCAACCACTCGACTCACATTAGTGACAGTATCAGCTGTTGAAGTTTCACACCTTTTCGATGAGTGATTCCTCACCTAGGTTCATGCTTATGTTACAAGGACAATGTCAGGTACGACATATGAAGCACAACTCCTGCATTTGATGGGCTAAACTATGGTTGTATTGGACATCAATTGACCACAGTCTATTAGAAGGCTATCAATTACTTAACTAATGAACGGCGATATATGTTCATGTTTTCCCATTAATCAATATTTACTACTACCAACATTCCATTTAGTTCTACATATCAATTATCACTATAACTTTTTGGTTGTCTTTGTCCCTCAGCTTGCATATCCATAACCCTTATATCTATGATACACTTATACTGTTGATTTATTTATTGAATGCACAACCACCAATTGTATTTAAATTCTTATTTATTGTATGTAAATATATTATGTTTTTTTAAAATTTATTTCCCTTTTCTTTTTTATATTAAATTAATTTTTCATTTTCAAAAATCATATTTTTGAAAAATACTACTCCAAAGACTTGTACTCCAATTTTCACCGCATTGCATCATCGTGGGTTTTTAATATACATTTTATTTTAATAACTATTACTGTTGTTATTATTATCTGTTTTACTCTCCATATGCCTATATCCCCCATCTTTTGTATGGTAGTATGTTGACCATATATTGTGTCAAAAAGTTACTGCTCCCTTATTATCCGAGTTTTGCACTTTTTGAACAGTGTTTCTATCTCTTTACATTGCATTTGTACATCATCCTTGCTGGAATGTATTGATTGGTACATTTCACCATTATTAACATGCCATAAATTTATTTGCTTCTTTCTTGCTGCGTTTGCAATGACATGGATGTAATTACATTCTAGTATGGCTCCAACTTCTTATGTTGCAGTGAATTAAAATCAGTTCTAGCTATTCGATTACACCTTTCAAACTCTGTAAGTTATATATATATATATATATATGTATTATTACTACATATTATTATTATTATTTTAATACTTTCGGTACTCCTAGATATACCCATTCTTTACCTTACTCTATATGATTGTCGAGATGTAACTTATAATCAATCACTTAACCATTTGGTTATTTGTGGTATGATTTAGTCATTTATATTTATGTCATGTCGTCCTGGAAATTAGGGCTTTTTTGGTAATTGATGGCCTTTACAATGTGCCTGAATCCTACTGATGTGTCCTGCTCCCAACCTTTCCTTATTTTAGTCTAACAATAAGACCATTTTCTTTGTGTTTTACCACAAACCTCTTTTTTTTTTTAAAAAAAAAAAACTCCATGTTTCATTCATTAGTTATATAATGCTGTTTCTTTCACTATATTACTAGGATGGCCTCTTGAGATGTTTCGAGAGTTCCTCTGCCATACCAACCCTATGTTCTGTGATTTCCAAGAATGCTGATATCTTGTAGGCAAAGTGTTTGATCAATGGCATAGATGTTTTGACATGCACTTTTGTATGATAACCTCTTCTTTATTAAATCGCATGTCAATAGTTTTTCTATTCCTTTTACATTCATACGACATTACAATCACTTTTCCTTGACACATACACATTCTCATATTTTTTTAACTTCAAATAACCTAACATTGTCGGACAACCTTTTTTTGGGTAACGCAAGACTTTTAACTAGTTATATACATCATGTATTTTATTTGTAAGATGTTATTTTAATTATGTTTTATCATCCATCACGAGCACTGACATTCATTTACTTTGAATAATTTTTTTCCTAGTTCATTACATGTATTCATATTCTTATTGTCAACGTTATTATGTCATCTTATTAACACCGTGCTATTCATTTGCATGTTTCACATTAGAATTTGTTTATAAAAAATCATGAAACATAAAATATAAAAATTCGAGACATATCACCCTTTTTGGCGACCCCGTGTTTAAATATTAATGGTCCAAAATTTACATTTGCTATCATTATACCCTTGCGTTTATTAGTATAGGTAGTATGCCCTAAAGGCAATCTTGTATTATGACATTGTATATTATCCTAAATGGCAATAAAATGTTCATTTAAATAAAGTGTTTGTTTATTTGAATATTACTCCATTAGCATTATGTTAAATAAATATATTATCAAGAGTTGATAATATGAGTGACACATTTATTTAGTACATATGCTATAAAATTGTTCATAGTCAATAAATTAATATTTGGTTAAT
>CATIWO010313480.1:0-13020 GCA_949673435.1 Macaranga tanarius
TACAAAGTAAAATGCAAAATATGTAGACAACTAACCCAGCTCAAACAAAAAATTAACAACAGTAACTAGCTCAAAAAACCCAATTTACCACAAATCTAGTAGCATTAACTGATCAATTAATCACTAAACTGAAAACTAATCCAAACCCACAGACCCACATTACATTTAAAGTCCTAGTCCTATACTTGGTCTAAAGTAAACAAAGACAAAGCCGGTAAATGAGAACAAAAGCATAAAAACAATGTCAAACACATAAAAATCAAATTTAAGTTTCCTAGTCCATACAATAATAAAAGACTACAATTCCATGACTTTCTGAACATCTTATTTTGCTATTTACTGTAAAAAAACAATGAGAAATGGGAAAGATATGGTAATATTGCTCAATCTGAGTAACAATTCCATGACCTCTCTCTTTGTGGCAAACATTGCACAATAAACTAGAAAACCAAGACAATGAAAATGATTTAAAGCAAGAAAAAACAAAACTTTACAAAAAGCAAAATGGACTATCCAGCCAATGCTCAAAGCCACTTGACCAATTCTTTATTGCCTTTTTTTTCTTCTTCTTTTTCACAAGAATTGAAAACCAAAAACACTTCTTCTGAATCTTGCACTCAAATTCTACACTTTGTATAAACAGAAACAAGTAGCAAGATAAGGAAACAGAAAGAGCTTAAAGTAACTGAACCCTGTTCTTGAAAATGAACCAAGTACACAAAAAAACTACATAAATGTATATGTGCATATATATATGTCTGTTCAACTACTAATCATTTTAATTAAGTGGGCACTTTCTGTGCTTAAATTCTTGGTAAAAGAAGAGTGAAAGAGAGAGCTGAATAAAGAAGAAAATGGAGCAGTATGGTAGTAGTAGCAGACCTTCAAGCCTTCAGTGATGCTAAAAAAAAAATTTAAAGAACCCTAGATTTATGGATCCCAAATCAAATACAGCAAATACAGATAGAGAGAGAGAGAGAGAGAGAGAGACTATCAGCATATGTCAATTCAGATATGAATACAGAACAGTAGATACAAAAATAGAACCAAATGAACAGTAAGTAGACTGTTAGCTTCATATTTATTTCCACATAAAGATGCATAAGCATAAAGTACATAATACATAGCTAAAGAATGAAAAGCCCAAGGAATTATCTGTATGATATTTTCCCAAGCACTTGGTATAGCCTCAATTTTTTTGGTGACGTCATTCCAACCAAATCCACTTTTCTTATCCAAAAGTTCAACTGCATAATTCATGAGCTTTTAAATAGTCTTCAATCTATTAACTGCTTTTCATTTATCTATTATTTTTCCATTCTTTTGAAGCTCCAAATTAAGTTTAGAAACAACATTCTCCCAAGCTTTCTTATTAAATTGCTTCTCATCCTTATTCCCTTTTACTTTTTCTTCCTTCAAAAGATTAAGAAGGAATTTATCCATCTCTTTTGGCCATCGAAAATATTTTTCCTTCTTTTTAGAAGAACTACTCATAACTTCAACTTCATCAAACATTGATGTCTCCATCTATTTATAATCATAACAATATAATATATAAAATAACGTCAACAACATTCGTAAAACATATAGAAAATTAACATAATAAAACAAATAGAACACATAAAATTTAACACATAAGAAGTAGGATAATATAAAAAAGTTAAAAGGTCCTAAAAAGAAAATTAATATCATAGTAGAATCTTAAGATCTAGATACATAATCTTGCCACATCAACATAGCTATATCATTCCTTATTTTCTCTCCTTGTCTAGCATTTGCATATTTAGTAATGCACCCAATATCATCTATTTCATTATCCTTTTGCATTATATCATCATCAACTTCATGCAAAAGATTTTCATCTGGATCATGCATCATGAGAAAGTTGTGTAAAATGCAACAAACAAGAACAACATCAGAAATTGTATCAACATCATAGTTTGGCTCTGTGCCACTGGCTATAATAGGAAATCTCTTTTTTAAGACTCCAAAAGCCCTTTCAATTGCATTGTGCAAAAAAGCATGTTGAAGATTAAACAATTCTTTTAGGTTCTCAGGAGGATGATGAGAAAACTCCTTTAAATGATATCTCGTCCCTTAAAATGGAGTAATGAATCCAGCTCTCAAAGGATGACCAGCATCAACTAGGAAAAACTTACCTATATACAAATTATAAATTTGGTTTATTAACTAATTAGAAATGACAATGAAAAACACTAATAAATGTTACTAGAATTACCTTGAGGAAGTTTCAAATTATCTTCCCTAGTTAAAGTAGTTTCAAAAATCCTTGAGTCTGAAGCGGACCCTTCCCAACCAGGTAAAACATAGGTGAATTTCAAGTCAAATGTGCATGCAGCTAACATATTCATTGTTGGTATTCCTTTCCTCCCTCTATATCTTAGTACATCACTTGTAGGAACTTTAACTCGAATATGTGTACCATCAATAGCACCAATACAATTCTATACAAATATAAAATCCATCATTGACATTGTAATTGGTTATCAAAACTAAATTACTTTTAAGATTTTACAAACCTAAATTATATATTTACCTGAAAATATGGATAAAATCACCCTTTGCTATTTAATATCTCTGGAGGAATTGTTGAGCCATCTGGTTGCACTAAGAACACATTTTCTAATTGTATGACTGCCCTAAGAACTTAGTGAAAATGATGACTTATAGTTTCCCCACTTCGATGAAAGAAAAAGTTCACGGTGCGATTCTTGACATTATGAGCTAAAATATGAAGAAACCTTGCAAGTTGTTCCTCCATAGAGCTATTACGAGTATCCCTAAGTATATTTTTTTATTTTATGATGTTCACTAATATTTTAAATGCATCCAGTCCCATATGTAATATATGCTTCGCATTTGGATTATTTTCCACTTGCCACATTAACTCTTGTCGAACAATATTTCTCTTATTAGAATCTGTCAATGGCCTCTCCATAAATTGATAAACACGAAGTAGGAAAGCTAAATAGCCATCATATCCAACAAAAGTTGCTATCGCATTTCTATGAATATTTCTCATATTTCCTGATAGTAATTCCAAAAAGATATTAACAACTATAAAATAAGTTTAAAATATATCAAGACAGAAGCAAAACTGATATAAAATAAGTTTAAAAGGGTACTAAAACCAATAAAAAAAGTAAGCTGCCAACCAACAAAACCAACTAAAAAAGCAAATACCTCAAACAAATACACAAATATACACTCATGTTACATGGTTGTAAAGGTATTGTCAGGATGGGGTATCTCATATAATAGTTAGCTTGTAGTTGGACCTACAAAGACTTTTTGATTCATGATACAACAAAGACTTTGAAGTGTGAGATAAGCTGAAAGAGATGTTTCAAAATTGGGTTGTTATTCAATGAGAAGTATTTCCTAATCAACTGTCTATTTTTTACAGCTGCATGATAGTTAATATCTGTTGCTTTTACCTCTGCAACTTGCAAGTTGGCCACTTTTTTTATTATTTTTTTGAACAACAGAGAATTGTATTAAGAGGAAACACCTTAAGTACAATTTGATGATCTATTGGATAACTAGGAAGAAAGATAATTACAACATAGACTAAGATCTTATCTAACTAGAAATCACTAAACAACCATTTTCCAAAATAGGGCCTTAATAAAGATAAAGTAACAAACAAGACAATTGAGAAGCAGTGGCTTTATAATAACTTGGCTACTTGCTATAAACAATACATCCCTTTTTCTTTTTTTTTAAAAAAAATTTATGGTACATTATATGCAATGTAAGTGGAAAATAGTGTTTTGAATGTACATATCGACCCCAGTTTTGAATTAAAAAGAACAGGTTGAAAGAGAGGAAGCAGAAGGAAAGCTGCAGTCTGTTATAGTTATCAATAAATCAAACAAATTTTGCCATTGTCAAATTCATGCCAGCCCTACACTGGCTCATTTAATTTGCCAGAATTATCTAACATAATATAAAGAATATAGCCAAGGAAAAAAATAAACCAAATCATAATAAATAAAAAAATAAAAAACAAAAGAATCACAAATAGCAACTACAATATTATAATTAAGCACATCTCCAATCTGCAAAATAATCTTCTTTTCAAACACAAGCTTCAATTCTTGGCTCAAATGAGAAGGCAGAGATGAACTCTATAGCTTCACCATTCATAATATTGATTATACTTCAATTCAATACATTATTTAAACAAGACAACTTCGTGGTTTAACTAATTCAAATTGTTGTTTGCATTTAAGCTTGGTTCTTTGGTCAACGATTTAAATGCATTAAGTTAATGTAACATTACATGTTAAAGATAATCAAGTGCCAAAACGTTTCAAAGAAAAGACAATAAAGTATAAGCACTGCTAATTAACAATTTAGTTAAATAAGTGGAAAACACTCAAAATATATAGTGCTCATACAATTGTTATGTGCCATATTTTAAGTATAATCCCTTATCTTACTATCAAAAACAATAATGTATGTAGTTCAAAAAAAAAACAATAATGTATGCAAGTAGAAGTCTATCATCAATATTTATTGGAATTCTTTTTCCCTTTGACTTGGAATTTCAGAAAAGATGAGGCAAAAATAAACACTGCAGCCAGAACCAATGAAAATACAGAAAAAGAATTTAAATAAAACAGACAATTTCAGATATTTCAAATACACTGCAAATTTGAATTTGTAGTGTATCTGCACATGCAACAAAAGTTTATCTACTTATTAATCTAATTAAGTAAATGCAATGCCATATTTCATAACAACTCAGTAATTTGCAGCCAGCTCTTTGAAATAACCTAACTAAGAGGGCTCACGACTGTCCTCACTCTCCCCAAAAATAATGTCATGGCCAAACTGAGAATCGATGAGAATTTCAGAAAAGATAATAGTATTTCAGTGAAAGATTTGAATGGTTCTATCACAGTAATTCAAAATATAGAGAAAGTGAACCACTGGTAAAAATCAATTATGGAAGAACTTCACAACAATGAAATTAGTTAAAATAAACCCAATGTCAATTTCCTCCCTCTTTTCACTACCTTGGTCCCATCGAGGCACAAAACCAAAGAGATCAGGTGAAGCACAATATCAAAGAGCAACATCAAAACAAAGAGAAACACAAACTCATAGAATTACAGCCGTAAAAAGCATCAAAGAAGCTTTAACAATAAATGAACTCAACAAAAAATAAGAAGAAAAGGAAAAAGAGTAAGAAGAAGAAGAAGGAGAAACTAACTAAGTGCTTGGGAACTCTGAATAGGTATGGCCTGGAGGGCGGCGGCGGTGGAGAAGTTGAGAAGAAGATGAGGGTGGTAACAGCTGTGATGGGGTTTGAGGAGGTCAGAGGAGAAAAGATACATATAGGGTTTGAGATAGTTTTGTAAATAAAAATAATAAACAGGGGTATTTTTGAATTCACAAAAATATAGTTTTAAAATTATGGAATTCACTTGCAAATCCATACAATTTTTTAAGAATTTGAATTAGTAATGTTGAATTCCATGGAATTAAAAAATTAGAATTGGAAATAAATTCCACTAAATATTAATTTGAACCAAACACACAAATTTAGAATTGCAAATGAATTCCACAAAATTTTGTGGAATTTATTTGAACCAAACACACCCTAAACTTTATGTGTAATTTCAAATTTATCACAAAACTTCAATTTATGACTTTTTAGTTACTAAAGTTTTATTTTAGTTTCACGTGTGGTTCTTCTTAAAATTTTTTAAAATAACCATTTTAGTCCTAATTTGAAGATATTTTACAAATAAATCCATATTCTTTATTACATTTATAGAAAATAAGGAAATATTTTAAATTTATCTTAAGAAGTGATTCTTTCACTCATAATTTAAGCACCAAAGCTTAATGAAAAATAGAATATAAAGTTCAACCTCTAATAATCCATCTGTAGCACCCTCAAGTACTATATACACACGTACTCAAAGTATAAATGACACGTGGCATGATGAAATTTTACTGAAAAGATATTCATTGTTATATATATATATATAAAAGTTCGATACATTGAAAACACGTAAATACATATATTACAAAATGTTGAAAATACACATATGAACTCCATTACAAAATAACTCGATTGCCATAATTATGAATGCTTATGAGGATGAAGATGTTGACTCCAAGCACGCTTTGACCCACCTGAGCTCACAACTAAACCCAAGCTTCAAGCTTTCTACCAAAACAAGCTCTTTAAGCTAGGTTAACTTTCAGAGTCTTGAAAACCACAAATTACAAAGGAATGAGCTTGTGACTCAATAAGCAATTGCTAATATAGGCATACGTATAATTCTTCTTAAGAACTAATTAATTAAACATAATAAAAATAATTGAGAGTGGACTAACACGGTCTGGAACACGCCCATGTTCCAACCCGTGCTCTCCTCGATTCTAAATACACACTCACACATGGCTTTGAACACACCCGTGTTCTCACCCCTGTAGCTTTCGGTCTAATTGCATAAATTTATAATGTTATACATGGCCATGCACACGCCTGTGTACTCAACCGTGTAGCTCTCGGTCCAAAATACACGATTTCATAATTGATACACGCCCATGTACTAAACCGTGTAGCTCTCAGATACAAAATGTGACATACAACATGCCCATGTCTCACTTCAACCTAACCCGTATATTGACACACGGCCTAAGACACGTCCATGTACTCAGCCGTATTACTCTCGGTCCAAAACTCACATATATCCAAATTTAAATAGGTCACGAGCAAGCCCATGTTTATACCCGTGTATCTCTCAGGAGAAAAATGTGGACTCATACACAGCCATGTCAAAACACTAAAATAAGATGTAACGTAACACACTGCTCGAGACACGCCTGTGTCTCAACACATGGTCTTGGACACGCCCGTGTCTCAGCCTATGTTTTAAATATAAAAGTATATTCAAATACAATCTAAAGACATTCACATTCACACTACTATATTAGTAATACTCACTTCTCTAAAACTCAATCTTAGGTGTCTCAATTACACCATATCACATCATTTCAAGCAATTCATATTCATAATCCATAACAATCCATATTCAAGTATAAATATATAAACACAATGCAAAAGTGTATAGTATGTAAGTTAGTAGCCGGTCGAAATTCTCAACACATGTCACACACGTTTCGCATAAAGCTCACTTTTCTTTTTCTTTTTCATATTTTCATTTTTATTCTCTTATCCGTGGCCATTCTTGAGACTCTCTACCTAGCTCAGTCTCAGATCTCATATGTATATATATATATATATATATCATATGAATGGCCGCATCTAAGACTCTCTGTCCAGCTCAGTCTCAGATCATGGAGCTTAATCTCCACACACACACGTATTCCTCACATTCCTCACCATATGTGTATTTCAATTCATAACTCACAATCAATACATTTATGCATTCCAACATCATAGTTTAATATTCATTTTCATTTTTAACAACATAGTGGAATCACAATTCATACCACACATACTCAAACAATCTTTCAATATTCGCACAACAGTATTTATCACCATACCACTTCAGGTGGCTTGCTTACACAGATGCCAATATTCACAATATACCAAAATCATAACCAACCAAATATAGTCAAAAAATTGTAGTTACTTAAGAATCATTACATATATGCATTATGTTAGTAATTACTTATAGCAAGGCTTCAACTCCTTCTTAATCAAAAGCTCCCCCTATTGATTAGGGCCTTCTCCACCTCTTCCACTTCCTACATGCCATTATATACAAATTCCAATAAGCAAACATTACAATTCATTACAAATACACAAAGTGCAACTAATTTCTCTAAATTCAATAGGACTTAAAGACACACATATAAGTATAATAACCCCCAAATTGCTACAAAATCTAGGGTTATATGTCTACTACAAATTCCAATTGGAATCATTCAATTAAGCCAAGTGTAGAATTAATTATGGATTTTAAAATCCATTCAGGAAAAACAGAGCATTTAGTATGAGCACTGAAATGTCCAGCCTTAATTGACCTTTCTAGCATCAAATATAGTCCGAACTCAAAACATAAGAAATGTAAAGGACTCTTTAAAGTTTCTAAAGAGTCCAACATTGCTCAAATCAGAGCTCTATAGCTCAATATATGGCAAGAATAATGGGACTGAAAAATAGAGGAGATAGAATCTGAGAATTACAACCAAATCAACTCAACCTAAAATAATTAAAATCAACAAGTAAAGCTTACCAATTGATACTTTAATGAAATAAGACCTCCTTTAGCTTCCTAAGGCAATGAATTGATTAATAGAACAAACTCACAATCTCTTCAAAAATCACCCAAAACTCACTCTTCTTCTTCCTCTCAAACTCTACCACTCTCTACACCAAAAACACAATTAAATATACATATAATACTCCACCAATAACAAGCCAACACATGCCTACCCTAAAGTCTTCTTCCTTATCATTATATATTGAGTATAATTATCCCTTATAAATAATAATAGTAATAATAATAATAATAATAATAATAATAATAATAATAATAATAATAATAATAATAATAATAATAATAAATCTAAATATCACCACAATTCCTCCTAGGCTCCTTAATGATTTAGGTATAATACATATTAGCCCACAACTTCTCATAATGACAAATAACTCTAAACTTTCTTTTTAATTTGGTCCCTCTCTACAATCTAGTCCCATTTCAACTTAAATAAATTCCATGAACTTTTACGCATACAAGATAATACTCACATCACACATACACACACGTGCTAAAGTACGGGTGTTACACCATCAGGATTGACTTCATTCAACAATGTGCAAAATAAAGTGAACCAACTCCTTGGGCAATTTCATACTAAAGAAATACTTAGTGATTCAACATATAAATGACAAGTCTGAGCTATTGAAGTAGGCATACTAGTGAATGAAATGTTAGATGTTATAAAAAAAAGGAATTAAATTTCAAATATTTTCTTATTTTCTATAAATGTATAAAACATATGGACTTGTTTGTAAAATATCTTCAAATTTGGACTAAAACTATTATTCAACAAAATTCAAGGTTCAAAAATTTTAAAAAGAACCACGTATAAAACTAAAAAAAACTTTGGTAACCAAAAAGTCATAAATTAAAGTTTTGTAATAATTTTGAAAAAACAACTATAGTTTGGTGACTAACCGACACATGTATATACCCTTGTATTACTAAAACCAGGGTGACTAACTCTTATTTTGTAAGGTATTCTAGTATAGGAATATATATACTTTTCCATATTTTTCCTTCTTTGGACATATTTACTAGAAGAAAATCTTTATAATGATTATTCATTATATTCCTCTACTTCATATATTGTTATATGGATGTGTATATACAATTGTATTACTGAAACTATGGTAATGAGACATGTAACAAGTTTTACTTAATAAGTATTCAAGTAGAAATTACTTCTTAAAATTAGAATCTCTAATAAGAAAATGATTTAACTAAGTTTTGAGGTTGATCTTCATTTTTCTATATAATTAGGTGGCAACTCCTTTTACACAAAAGGCTTCTCCGAGGATTTAAAAGGTACTTTATGTCATCATGTCCTTCTAAGTATCATGGTTATAATTATTTGAAGTATTTGAGCCTTAAAAACTTAGCGCTCATGCATAGTATATCAATTAATTTAGTCTCGAGTCAACCATTTGATGACTAGTCACCTAGCTGATCAAAATGTGACTTTACTCGGGCATTTCTAAGACCAATTCTTAGCTCCTAAGCTCAAATTAAGTCTTATTTAGGTAAAACAAAATAACTATGATCCTTTTAAGAGTTATTCACTTATTGACCTGAAAAGACCTACAAAAATTGGTTTCGCACTAGACCGAGCTTTATATAAATCAATATACACTCCTTTATCTTTAAATAGGGTATATAGGTTTGGTTGATTAGTTTAAAAAGTTTTTAGGTTAGTGTTTCAAGGTTTTGATGGTTTTAAAATGCTTTCAAATGTTGTTTCTTCTGTTGATTTTTACTTTGATAGGGTTGTATATAGTTTTTCATCATTAATTTTTTCAATGCAAATAAATGATGCTAATGATGGATTTTAAGCATTTGAAATGATTATATAAAACTGGTGAGAATTTTTAGTAGCTTTTGGAGAAGTTTATGATGATTTAACATTATGAAGATTTTCATATTCATGATGGTTACATGATGCAAGGCAATCAAATTTGATTTCCTATATCATCTTTAAAGAGAAGGTTATTCTTGATGCATATGGAGGATTAGCTGAGCATTTGGATAGTAAGATGACTACTGCTGTAGTTGGAGAGAGACATTATTGGCCTTATTTAAAAAGGAATATGAAAATATTTGTTCAACACTATTATGTATGCCTTACAACAAATGGACAATCACAAAACATAAATTTATATATACATTTACCTATTTCAAAAATTATTTAAGAAGATTTTATGCCTTTACTTATTTTTGCTTAGTTTACTTACATCTAGCTAGTAGTTTACCTTACATCTAGCTAGGTAAATTCTACTTTCATTATTGTTGACAAATTTTCTAAGATGGTATTTTTTATTTAATGTAATAAGACTTTAAATGCTAAAAATATGGCTAAATTAATTTTTAAAGAATTTGCTTATTTATATTATATGCCTAAAACTATAACTTTGAAATGAGATAGTAACTTCAATATCTATTTTAAAGGGCTTTGGTAGAAAATGTTTAAATCTTCCTTACATCGGTACAACTCATCCTTAAACAGATGGTCAAACAAAACTGATCAACCGAACGTTGGAATTTGGCATTAACATATATAGAATTTGCTTATAATAGTGTTGTCTATAGAGTTATAAGAAATCTCCATTTTATGTTATCTATATAAAAGCACCACATCATGCTCTTAATCTAATCAAGCTACCAAAAGTTTCAAGTTTAATTGTAAAGGCACAAAATATGGCAAAATAGTCGCAAATAATGTGAATCTTCAAGATGTTCAATGTTGTTGATATTTATCCCTTTTACTCGTTTAATGAACTATTGCATATGGATATTCCAAATAACTTAAGGTTGAGTTTTTCTCAAGTAGAGTGACTTAATATAGAACGTCTTGGAGAGACATACTAGACCGAGGAAGAGATAAAGCCCAAACGTGAAGCCTGTAAGGCGTAAGCCATTTCTACCTCTTCAGTCATTTTTGCATAATTTCATATTGATTTTATTTTTTATTTTACTTTCTATCTTAGTTAAAATTTTATTTTATTTTTCTTTGATTTGTATTTACTTTCTACTACAATTGACATTTTATTTTATAAAAATTGCACAATTAGTGTTTGAACTTTTTAATTTTTTCTATTTTGGTTGTCAGACTTATTTTTTTTGCAATTAAGTATCCAAACTCCTTATTTTTATCTTATTTTAGTGTTTATAACTGTTAACTGGTGGCTGGAGTGCTGACTAAATACTAGTAAGATCCACTTTTTCTACGTAAGTGGACACTTTAATTTCCACTTGTACAATAAATTTTATATTGTCTAAATTACCCCTTAATTCATCTTCTCCAAATAAAAAAATTAGGAAAAATTTTTTTGAATATGGACTGGAGAGAAGAACAACGACATCGACTCCCATCAATCAATGGACATTGTAAACAAGTATAAAAATTGAGTTCTATAAACATTCTAGATTAGAGCATAAGTAGTAGAGAATTGAAGTTGATGTTGAAACGACAAGAGACAAATAAAGGTAAGCAATTCAACTTCCCCTTGAGCACTAATTCAATTTTTCTTTCTCTTCAAATTCAAAATAAAACTCTTAAGACATCTTTAGCTACCACTCACTTGTCTCTATGCTTTAAAAACAACCATCTCCTCTCTTCTCTACTGCTATCTCAAGCTTACCCATATCACTTACCTTCTCTTTTCCATAAAAGATGCAATATTTCTCTTTTCATGCACTAAAGAAGAATGCTGAAAATGATAGCACTGCTCTTATGGTAACAAGTGACCTAGAAGATGATGATGATAATGAACTTAAGGCTTTTGATGATGATTTTAACAATGAGGACGATGATGATGATGATGAAAATGGGGGGTTATTTTTGCTGTTTAATAAAATGCAAATTGAGTAACTAGTAAACACTTAAAGCAACAACTCTGGTGACTTATGTGCAACATCAAGCTCATAAGTGATAGGAACAACACCGCAAAATCTATTGAAATTGAGATGGAAAATGCCAGATCCATTACAAGAGCAATGGTGACATCAACTACAAATTTCGATTATCCACATCTTTGAATTCTTTTTTGTGTAAATTAATTATTGGGATGCTGCTTTAGCCAAAAGGTAAATTGAGTTCATGGTGTTTTTATAAGAGGATCAAGGACATGCTCATTGTTAAGGGGTATCAAAAGAGAAGTAAGAGGCATGAGGCTTTTAGGTATGAAATTTGCCAATAATGGAAACAAATATAGAGAGTAGAAGGGAGGGAGTTGATGTTGTTGTTCTTTTTCTCACTACAGACAGATTTCAATTTTTTTTGCCCTAATTCCTCTTTTTTGAGAAGAAGATGAATTAAGGGGTACTTTAGACTAATTAAAATTTGTTGCACATGTGGCATATGAAGTGTCTGCTTACATAGAAAAAGTAGGTTCGGCCCCCACTTGACGGTTAGAAGCACCAAAATAAGACAAAAATAAGGAATTTGAACACTTAATTGCAAATAAATAAATAAATAAATAAGTCTGACTACTAAAATAGTAAAAATTGAAAAGTTCAAACACTAATTGTGCAATTTTTCCTTTTATTTTATTTTTTGATCTTATTTACTTCCTATTTTAGTTGGAATTAAATTTTTCTTGAGCATATTTAATTGCTATCTATTTTAGCTAGAATTTGATTTTAATTTTATTCATTTTCTTATTTAGTTTAAGATTGGTAGGCCTATATTATCCTATAAATATGTAACTTTATTTTCTTATTTTATTTATTTAAAAAAATAATA
>CATIWO010313563.1:0-17256 GCA_949673435.1 Macaranga tanarius
TTCATAACTGCTAAATAGCCAATTCCAATCAAGCTCAACTTACAATCTTAAATGGCATATAAACTTATGCAATTTAAAAAGGCAGATGGCCATTTCAGAAAAAGAAGAAAAAAGATACATGCAGCAAACAATAAAATTCCTAAAAAACAAAACATAATGGATTATAAAGATCACAAAATTTCTGCATCTTCTGATTACAGTTCATCTTAAGAGTCAGAGGAAGAAAGGAGGCGGCGAAGGAAAAAGAGGAAGCAAAAGAAGAAGGTGAGCCGCAGGAAGTACAGTTCAACTTCCGAGTCCTCTGATTCTGACTCTGGTTCGGAATCTGAATCTGATGATAGGGGCAGTCGTAGGAAGAGGAGACACAGCAGAAAGTGGTAAACAAGATTTTTGAGAAATTAAGAAGCAGTTTATCATATCAGCTTCACTCATGCCTGCATGATATTACATCAAGCAGTTGGATTTTGAATTGCTTTTCCGGAGGAAAAATACGCTGAAGAAGAAGAAGAAGGAGGAGAGGCGGGCAGCGAGATAATATTTTTCCCCCAAAAGGGCACGCCCGTAATTTTCAAACAGTTGAGATATTTTTGTTATTAAGTTATGTTTTTAGAGTATTTAAGTAAAGATCCCTAATCTTATTCCTTCGATAACAGGCCATGGAACTGTGTACAAGTACTAGCATACATGAGGTTCGGGGAATTCAGGATTAAAAATCTTTAGAACTATATTAAATTTCAGTAATTTAAATATTAGAACCTTTAGTACTGTAATAAATTTTAAATTTTTTTGTATTATATCATTTCATTTTACGTTACAGTTTGATAGAGAAATTTAGATTATTTGAAATTATTGGCACGGTACAATTTAACACTAAAACTTTATATTTTATTTAAGTAAAATTATAACTAATATTTAAAAGAAAATTGCAAAACAAAAATAATTCACCTTAAAGTATAAATAAAGATATGTAATCAATTTATATATAGTATGAATATCAATTTTGCAAAAAAAAATACATCTTGGTATTTTTTCATTAAATTAGTATTTACTAGATCTGATTCTCAATTTTGAAATTCATAAAAGATCCGGTACCAAGATATTTATCTAATTCAGTTTGATTTAGTCCAAGACTAGAATTATTAAATTCAGTATAATTTTAATGCAATTTGATTCTAAATTTCAATACAATTCCGTTTTTTTTTTCGTCCTGCGGCTCTACACATGACATAAGATAAAGAATGAACTATTCCTTTTTAAGCAGCTAATTTTTCATTTTCATTAGATTTATTATTTTCTTATAAATTGATCCTTTTGTTAAAAAAAAATTCAAAAGAAAAATTATATTTTTATTTTTATTTGTTAATTAACTATATTTAATTTAAAAATAGTCACCATTACTATAATTTTTTTTTTATTTATGGAACATATATGGGTTCAAATGATTACCATTCAGTTTAAAAGAATTCATCACCTTCCTAAATTTTACTATTAATATTTTCACAACTTTATTCGCAATTAATTCTACTTATTTTATTAAGAACATTTTATTACATTTTTATTTCATTTGTAAAATTATTATGTACAACTATTGACAATATTATTATTCTTTCAAGTTAATTTCTTTATTAATTTATATTAGTTTAACTTATTGATATGTTAAAATTGTTTTATCACTGTTTACGTATTAAAATTTCAAAATTGTCCATATAGTTCTATACTGTTTATGGTTTTATTTTTTTAATTCTATATAATTTTCATTAGAATAAAATAAATATAATTTATTCAAAAATATTTATTTTCACAAAATTTAAAATTAGATAATTATCTAGTCAGTATTTCTTCATTATTGTATTAGGTTTAGAATTTTGTAACTTATTGAGCGATGGTTATTAATTATTAATTTATTAAAATAATAAAGACAAAATTTATCTTATTTAACACATTTAATAAAATCACACATATAAGTAAATTTGATTGTTAATGTTGGAATTTGAATCCGGGTCGGCCATGATGGGTTGACCCGACCCGATCCAATATTAATAATAAAAAAAAGGGGAGACAACTGCCCTAGAGGTGAGCACGGTCCGGTTTAGTTTGGAGAATGTAATTCTCCGGAATTGCTCTACACTATCGGAGATTTAAAAATGAAGACTCCAGAATTGCTCCAAATTTTCGGTTCGGAGATCAAAAATTTCAGTCCAATTCGATTCGGAGATCGGTTCTTCTCCGAATTAAAAATTTCGGTTCAATTCAGTTCGGATATCGGTTCTTCTCCGAATTAAAAAAAAATAAAGATATAATTCGAATCAAATTATTAAATTACAAACCATTTCATAATTTTATTATAAAATTAAATAATTTTTAATAGTTTTATTTTTTATTATTTTTTATTATTAAAATTTTATTAACATATATACAATATACTCTAATATACCATACAATTATTAAATATTTTTATGAAAAAATGTATATAAATAATATATATCATAGAATAATAATAACAACCCCATAACTATTAAAAAGTATATTACATTAGAATTTTATTATTGAAGAAAAATTTAAATTTTTTAACATAAATTATATTATAATATTTTGAAACGCTATTTACTAATTTAATATTTATTTAATTGTGATTTAAAATAATTTAATTAATGATTGAAATTTTTTACTTCAAATAATTAAATTGATATTTATTATTTTAGATTAAATGTTAAATTAGTAGGTTTAATATTAATAAAATGAATATAAAAATTGAAACTATATATATATATATATATAATTCTATTAAATTATCGGTTCTAGTTTCGGTTCTTCGGTTCGGTACAATTCAGAGCAGTTTGGAGAATTTAAAATCTCCGGACCCGTCCCAATAAAAAATTTTAGGACAGTTCGGTTTGGAGAAAGTCAAACGGTCAACAGAGATTTTCGGTTCTGGAGATTTTCGGTTCAGTTTTTCGGAACAGTTTGAATTCTCCAAGACCCATGCTCAGCCCTAGTTGCTCCTATATACGTTATTAAAAAATAACGTAAACAATAAGAGAAGACACAGAAGAAAAATACATAGAAGAGGAACGAAAACTCTCTGTGAAAACTCTCCCATCAATAGATTAAAACTAGAGTAAATAGGGTTGTGGTGTTATAGTATTTTTCCAATTGTGATTAACACTTGATATAGTGTTAAGAGAACAATTATCTTGTAGAATCATTAAGAGGTAAGTGATTCGAATTTATTTTTGTTTATAATTCTGCATTTATAACATTGGTATCAGACATTTATTGACGATTTTCATGATTATTTGTTGATTAAATGAGTTTTGAATGTTTATATGGTTGATTTTGTATTTTTAAAATATGATTGGGATAGTAAATTCATGCCCATTTTCGGACTTGCATATTGTGTTTAATGCCATGAATTTTTACATATATTTAAGGTACGTAATGCAAGCTTTAAAATGATGTATTGAACATTAAATTTGGTTAAGTATATAATGAGTTATGGTGATCAAAGTTGTCTATTTGAAAAATCATTTTTTGAAATTTTCCAGACTTAAAAAAATTCCAAGGTTGAAGATGAAGTTTTAATAACTTTCCAAAATAAGCATTTGAATTTCAAACACTTAGTTATAGGTCTCAAACTTAAATTCTGATTGCACCATTGAACTCAGAACAGTCAAAATAGGGAGAGTAGAACTTTTCAGAGATGGAATCTACCTCTAAGACGGCGCGTGGCTTGCACGCGCCACACGCGCGAGTGGGATTCTTCTGGCTGCTGTTTGCAGCCAGCCAAAATAGCCCAACGCGCATGGGGGCATGTGCATGAGATAAAGGCGGCGGTTTTGACTCCGCCACCACCACTGGACTCCATTTATTTTGTAGAATTTTTCTATATATTAAAATAATTTTTCGGATAATGACATTATTTATTTTCTAATTTTATTTTTGAGTAAAAGAAAATTCAAAATAAAATTGTTTTGATTCAGAAAAATTCTGAAAAAATATTAGTAATTTTTTAATAAATATAAATATTTATATTTTTAATATTTATTGTGTTTTGAGTTCATATTATGGGCTTTTATGCATTTTTTTATATACGTGTTAGCTTGAGATTTATTAACTATTTAATATTTTTTTTTGTTCTTTCCTTAATATATTTAACTTGAGAACTATAGAAAGATTAGAAGAAATAGACCTGATCCTAATCGGGCTCGGACTATTAGTACTCCTATAGTCTGTAGAACTGCAGAACAAAAAGAAAGACTTAGACGGTTGATAGAAAATCTCGCTAGATACAAAATAAAGCCTGAGCATACTTTGATTATATATTATTCATGTGCTATGTATTGAACCATATGTTTTATGTATATATTATGAAGTATTTATTTAATTGTGAATTATTGTATTGTTATTACTTCACAATATGGGTATTCTATGATCGGTAGAATTCATAGGAATTCTCATCTAGAATTATGATTGGCGCAATTTCAATTAAATTATTAAATTTTGAAATTTGAAAAGAATGATGATTGGGAACATAGTGAACTTTCTCATTTAATTCATATGAAAATGTTTAATAATTTAATTTAAAATTATGACTCTATGATGTGTATAAGTGATTGCATTTATAATGTCTCTTGTAGTTGTGATTAACTATGACATCCAAGAACATCATAGCTGAACTAAATAAGGATGAGAAATTGAATGGTGACAACTACAACATATGGCACTTAAAAATATAACATGTCCTTGAAGAGCAAGAAGTTTTAGAGGTTATTAATAATGTAATGGAAGAGCCCAAAGTTGGTAAGGAAAATGTGAACAATGTGCAATATAGGCGCGATATGGCTGCTTTCAGTGCTTAGAAAAAGAAGGATTCCACTGCTAGAGGAATTCTTATAAGTTCCATGAATGATGATTTGGTATATAAGTACCAGCAATATCCAACTGCCAATGCAATATAGGTCATTTTACAGGAAAAGTTTGGAGGGACAACTATCTCCAAACTAAAGCAGCTGACCATTAAGTTTGACACTTAGAAGAAGATCCCGAATAAGCCTATGAAACAACATGTGAGGGATATGTCAAACATGATTATGGAACTGAAAGCATTAGGGCATAACCTCACTGATGAACATCAAGTTCAAGTTGATATCCGGTCTCTCCCAAATAGTTGGGAATATATGAAAGTGAATATGACTCATAATAAGAATATTAAAACCTTTGCTGATATTGTGCGCCACTTGGAATTGGAAGATGAACGCCTTGAGGCTGCCAAACCAAATGCATATGCATATGTGGCTAAATCAAGTTCCAAGAAGGCTTCTAGATTTAAGCGCAATAGGTTCAATAAAAATTAGAAAGGCAAAGGCAAAATAAGTGAGATTGGACGTGGACCAAAAAAAGGAAACAAGCTGTTTAAACACAAAAGAGGAAAGTGTGCTGGAAGAAAGGATAAGACTAAAGTGACTTGTTATAATTATGGTAATCTGGGTCATTTTGCTCGTGAATGCACTGAGCCTAAAAAGATATTGTCTTAT
Source organism: Macaranga tanarius (assembly GCA_949673435.1). Taxonomy (NCBI): domain Eukaryota; kingdom Viridiplantae; phylum Streptophyta; class Magnoliopsida; order Malpighiales; family Euphorbiaceae; genus Macaranga; species Macaranga tanarius. The sequence continues at coordinate 5,535 of CATIWO010313563.1, forward strand.
CTAACTTCTTCCAAAAGAAGCTATATTTCTGAAATTTTTATTTCTAGTACTATGTTGCTCACTGAAACTCATCTTATATGGACTATAAACTCAGGAGCTATGAACTATGTAGGTAGAGACAAAAATGAATTTGTGAAATTTCATCGAATTCTAAATGGAATGAAGTGGATATATGTAGGTAATATTGCAAGAGCTGAAGTGAAAGGAATTGGCACATGCAAATTGAATTTGTAAGAAGGTCAAATTATATACCTACATGATGTTCTTTATGCTCCTGACATTCGATAAAATTTAGTCTCTGTACTTGCTCTATTAAAGTTAGGTTATGGTTTGTATTTTCTAGGTAAATGTGTTAAGATTACCCATGGTACTGTTTATTATGGTTGTGGATATATTATGGATGGTTTTATGGTATTGAACACGTATTATTGTAATAGTAATCGAGGTATTTATTTTTTCTTATTCATTGAATCTAGTAATGATAATATGAATGCACAATTATGGCATGCTAAATTAGGGCATATTGGGTAAGATAGAATGAATAGACTTACTCGTGATGGTCTTTTAGGATCAAACATAAAATTTAAATTGCCCACTTGTAAATTTTATTTACAAGAAAAAGCTACTAGAAAATCATTTGGAAAGGGCACAAGAGTTGAATATCTATTGCAACTAGTACATTCTGATATATGTGGACCAATGAGTGTAAAAGCAAGGCATGCAGCCTCATATTTCATTACATCTATAGATGACTTCACTCGATATGGTCATGTCTATTTGAACTCCTATAAACCTGAAGCCTTAGATTGCTTTAAGAAATATATAAATAAGGTTGAGAATCAATTAAATAGAAAAATAAAAGTATAAGGACTGATCGAGGTAAAGAGTATTTATCTGAACAATTTAAAAGAATTATGTAATGAAAAAGGAATAGTAAGGCAATTAACGACTCCTAGAACTCTACAGTAAAATGGTGTTGCTGAGCGAAGGAATCGAACCTTGGTTGATATGGTTAGGTCTATGATGGCGCAAGCTAATCTCTCAATTAGTTATTGGGGTGATGCTTTATTATCTATTGCCTATATACTTAATCGTGTGCCTTCTAAATCAATTTCCTCTACACTTTATGAGTTGTGGATGGGTAGAAAACCTGACTTGAATGAGTTGCATCCATGGGGATCTGCAGTATACATTCTTGATAATTTCCACAAATTTGATAAATTAGGACCAAGAGCAAAGAAGTATATCTTTATAAGATATTATGAAAACCCAAAAGTTTATGTGTTTATTGGTGAAGATTCTGATGGCAAAATGACTGAAATTGAGTCCCGTGATGTTACTTTCCTTGAAAATCATTTCCCTACAAAGGATGATGTTGACAAAGATCATTATTTATTTGAGATGGATGATGATGATGAGACTAGTATAAGTCAACATATGGTTGACACACAAAATGTGGTACCTAGTCCTATTTTAGACAGTGGGAGCATACAAGAATTGCTTCACCCATGTCAATTGAGTGGGAGAGAAAATAATAAAACTGATCCAATTTTAATTGGTGAAAGTAGTGATTCTTAATTACGTCAGAGTACACGATTTAAAACTCTTAAAAAGTATTTTCTAATTGAGAATGAAGTTTATATTGTCACTCCTGATAATGATGAGAAACCTAAAACTGTAAAAGAGCCACTTGAGTGTCCTGCTAAGGAAAAGTGGAAAGTTGCATTGGAAGAGGAAATGGAATTAATGAGAATAAATCAAGTATGAAACTTGGTTGATTTACTACCTGGCCGAAAAACTATTGGGAATAAGTGGATTCTTAAAATTAAGCATAAAGCAGATGGTTCCATTGATAAATATAAAGCTTGACTAGTGGTGAAAAGTTATACTCAATAAGAGGGTATAGATTATGAGGAAACTTTTTCACCTGTTATCAGGTTTACCTTTATTCGCTTTATCCTGGCTATTGTGGCTCATATGGATTCAGAAATGCATCAAATGGATGTAAAAATGGATTTTCTCAATGGAGAACTAGATGAAAAAATCTACATGAAACAACCTGTAGGTTTCTTCATTAAAGGCCAAGAGCGCAAAGTATGCAAGCTCCAAAGATCTATTTATGGTCTTAAACAGTCATCCAGACAATGGTATCTTAGATTTCATAAGGCTATTATGACTTATGATTTCAAGATGATTGATGAGGACCATTGTGTTTATGTTAAAAGATATGATGACAAATTTGTAACTCTATCTCTTTATGTTAATGATATCTTAGTAGCTGGAAATGACAAGGAGTACGTAATGGACATTAAAAATTGGTTATCCATAAATTTTGACATGAAATATATGGGTGAGGCTGACTATATATAGAGAGTTAAAATTAAAAAAAAATCGTTCAAAGAAACTTTTGGCTCTGTCACAAGAGACTTATATCCAAAAAAATTTAGAACGCTTTAATATGAGCAGCTGTAAACCTGTGGATACTGTTGTGTCAAAAGGTGAGGCTTTGAGTCTCAAAATGTGTCCTAATAATCTAAAAAAAAAAATGAAATGGCCGCTATACCATATTCTAGTGCTATATGGAGTCTTATGTATGCTATGTTATGCACTCACCCAGATATTTATTTCACTATTGGATTAATTAGTCAGTATCAATCGAATCTTAGATAAGAATATTGGAAAGATGTTAAAAGGATTCTAAGGTATCTAAAAGGCACTATGGATTATTGCTTGTATTATTAAGGTTCAGACTTGCGTCTAATTGGATATTCAGATGCTGATTGGGGAGGAGACCTTGATCATAGCAAATCCACCTCTGGCTATATTTTCTTACTAAATAAAGGCCATTTCATAGAGTAGTAAGAAACAGACATGTATAGCCTTGTCAACTATGGAAGCTGAATTTATTTCATATTCAGCTGCAGCGCAAGAGGCTGTTTGGTTAAGGAGATTCTTTATGAATTTAGGATTTTAAAATGGTTAAGAAGGAGCCATTACTATTTAATGTGATAATTAAGCAGCGATTGCTTTCACTAAAGATCCCAAATATCATAGTAGAACTAAACATATAGCTATAAAGTACAACTACGTTAGAGACATTATAGTCAAATGAGAAGTGATTGTATAATACATATCTACGCATAGCATAGTTGCTGATCTGTTAACTAAGCTAATTCCAAGAGATGTATTTCATGCGCATGTAAATGTTCTTGGATTGCGTAGAATATAGAAGATATTATTGAGCTTATGTATTGAATTTTTTGAATAAATGCAATGATTGACATATTTTCTTAATTATATTTTTACCTTATACAAATCACATTTATAATGTTAAATGTGTTAGTGATGTTCCCTAGGCCAATTGTATTATGGCCATATTGTGACTTTGTCGTTTTTACGTTATAATAATAAAGAGGCTGTAATACTCCATAATATCACATACCATACACGTGGCATAGGATTTTTTTTAATATATAAAATACATAAACATCAACTCACATGTATTTACTCATGTAAATTACAATTTCTACTAAACAACATTCTTTTTATATATGGTTAAAATATATTCATCATATATCATTACAACATGCACATACAATATATCTTACGTAAATGAGGATGACGTCTAACTACACCAAGCTCACCTCTGGCCCACCTGAGATCATTAGCAAATGCAACCCTGAGCTTTATATAACTATGCCTTGAAATATATAAATGCAAGGAAGTGAGTTTGATGCTCAGTAAGTAGCTATAAATACAATAGTGCACATATACCCATTACATAAGAGTTAATTTAATGAGGTACGTAATCACATACATAAGACATATTCTGTTGATCATAATATAGTCTTTTAAACCTCTACCAAGTCTATAAACAATCACCATATAGCTCCATGAGCATTGGCACTACATCGAGTGTAAACAAGAGTCCGAATGAAGAAAGAACAAGTGAGCAATAAAATGTTAATCTCATTTTGAGAATCTTAAGGATAGATTATACTCAATATAAAAATATGAAATTGTAGAGGACTCTTTAAATTTTTTATAGCATCAAACCACGCCTCATTTGGAGTTTGGTAGCTCAAGTTATAGTTAAAACAAGTCTTTGGAGTTGTGCCAGACCACTGGCACTCGCTAGTGGTCACCTGATTCTAAGGGCTAGCGCTCGCCACTCACTGGCGATCACTAGTAGTTAGTTTCAGCCCAACCAGAATATGTCACACTCTTTCAGCCATAACTCTCTCTACAGAACTCGGATTCAAGTGATTCAAAAAGCTATGGTAACTAACTCAGAAGGCTATAACTTTTAAAAGACACCTAGGCTTAATTCATTTATATCAATTGACAAAAATGCCCTTGAAGTGGGTTGTGATGTCAAAGCACATGACTCTAACTCAAATTAAGCTACAACAACATATGCTAAGTATACCAATCACACCAAATCATTCATCAAGATATAATTCTCAATCATTTATAATTACAATGCATTATTTATTCATCAATTCATAACTAAGCAACTCATTCACACATTGCACCTCATTCCAAAGTATGTACATTTCCATTCAACAATTTGTATTCAGCTAGACCTTTCCTCACATATTTCACCTTCAAGTGAAATATAGAACAACCAACATTACATAAGACATTTCCATTCAAATTAATCTCAATATGCAATATAACAACCATTCACCAATGTTTAATCCAAGTTTATATTCATAACATTCAACCCACACAAATATAGTGTTCACTACACCACACACATGTATCATCAATTACCAACTTCTCATCACATTTTCCATATAGGAATACATAATAATTCATATAATAAGTTAGCATATGTATACTATAGGTATTCATAATCACTTACAATCAGCACTTCTCAATAAATTCATAATTTTTAGTCTTGTTTGCCTTGCCAAATGCCAATTGACACAATATCAACTCATATATATTGACGGTCACTTAGCCAATCGACATAATCAACCATTCTCGTATGTCGATGGTCACTTAGCCAATTAATATACTCAACAATTCATATATATCGATAGTCACTTAGCCAATTGACATACTCAACAATTCACATATGTCGACGGTCACTTAGCCAATCGACATAATCAATAATTCTTGTATGTCGACGGTCTCTTAGCCAATCGACATACTCAACAATTAACATAGTCGACGGTCACTTAGCCAATCGACATATTAATCATACTTTACATAGTCGACGGTCACTTAGCCAATCGACATAATCACATTTATCATAGTTGACGGTCACTTAGCCAATCGACATGTTCATCATATATTACATCCATATTTACTCATAATTATAACATCATTTATACCCAATGGCCAACTCAAGTTCACAATACATACACACTTACGACCACAATTTCAATACCATCACATTTCATATTTACTACGTTCAATCCTATACCTTACAATAATTTCATCAATATATACCTCATAAACAATACATCAACCTCACTCTAATATGCAATCATTAATCACGTTGTAATATACCATAGTATTATCACAACTCAATATTCATAATTCATCCACATGCATTTCGTATAAATGCTAGTACATGTTCTAAATCAAGTCCACCATATATTTATTTGATATATTTCACAAGCATTCTTGTTCAATTAATATGCTTAATTTACCAAATACAACAACAACAATAATATTTAATCTACACTACTACATATCCTTGTATCTCATTTATTTATAACATTAACTAATTACCTCAAGTGCTTCAACTCCTTTAAAAACAAAGCTCTCTTATTGATTGGTATCTCCTCTAACTTTATTAAAGCCTACACATAATTCATACATCAATATCACAAAGCAAGCATGACTTTTTCATCCAACTCAACCAAATGCAACTAAGTGCCACTATATGTTTCATATTTAATATTTCCAAATAATTCATGCACAATTCCAAAAATCATAAAAATATTACTAAAGCTAGACCTATGAGCTACTTCAAATCCCAAGTGAAATTACTTGATTTGGATGTGTGTGAAATTAATTATGGATTTTTGAGTAAAATCAGGCAAAACAGGAAAACAGAGTTAGTTGGTGGAGCAAGAAAATATCCGACCAAAATAGATAGTCTTAACAGCAGAATTTACTCAAACTTAAAACATAAGAGTTGTAGAGGACATTCTAAAGTTTCTAGAACATTAAACCTTACTCAAATCAGATGTCTACAACTCAAGATATAATCAAAATACTAAGACTGATGCATGCTGAAAACAGAATCCGAAAATCTCAACCAACAACCCTAATTCAATTAACCAAGAAAAATGCTAGGCTTACCAAAATGAAGCTCCCAACAACTTTTAGATCTCCTATGTCTTCCCAAAATGATGCTAGATGAGTAGAGAATTAATAAAATCTCCCAAAGTTTCTCAATTCCCTCTTCTTCTTCTCTACCTCTCAAAAATTCTCTACAACTTTCACTACTCACCACACATATAACATATACACATTAAAAATAACTCCACCAATCAAATTGCCCCATTTACCCCCTCTTCTAAGGTCTCTTCCTAATAATTAACCATTATCACATAATATAATAACAATAATAATTATAATATAGATAAGTATCAACCAATCTTAATTAAATAATACATAAATATCACCCAAATATCTCTCTACCCCCTTAATAAACTTGGATGATTACCAAATAATCTTCAACTTTCTATTGTGATAAATAGGTCCAAACTTTCCTTATAAATAGGTCCAAACTTTCCTTACAAATAAGTCCCTCTCTACAACCACATACTTTAAATCAAACTTATTTAAAGTCTACTATCTCAAAAGCATAAATTACAATACATAAGTATGAAAAAGAGCAAGTGTTACAGAGGCATTTTATCATATTGACTCTATTAATTTCATGAATGCTTAACTCTATCTTAGATCATCAAGTGTATGACTTAATAGTAAAACTCTTAGATGAAAAATGAGTTATATTCTAAATCATTCCTAGTCAGTAATTATTGTGGAAAAATTCCACAATAATGAATGAAGACTAGTGTGAGGTTGACTGATGATTATATTTTACTGATCATGTATATGAGATACAAAGTCAAGTCATAGGTACATAGGATGTACTGGATTGAGCCACTATGAGAATACTACATGGATAATTGTCATAAGTTATTCTCATCATAATGATGTTATTGTAGTCCTCTGACCTGAGATCATCATAGAGTCCTACATGATGAGTTTTATATTTTGACATATTCTAATGTTATCTTTAACAGGATTATATAATAGATTGTGATTGGATATAAAATGAATCATGTGAGGAGTATGACTAATCAAGAAGGAATTTGTCCCTCACTAATTATGAGGAGGATATTTATGGGCCCCTTGATAATTTAGACTAAATGTAAATGCATGGCCATGCTTAAAATTAATTGATAAACAGTTATCAATCTCAGTCTAATTGAGATCGAGAAATAATGTGATTGAATTATTAAGGATGACATAAACCATGCCTTTTATTCAATCGAAGATATCATATGACAAAAGGACTGTAATATTTATTGTGAAATAGGTTGTGTCGGATTACTGACCTTCACATGACTTGGGTAGTCATAATATCTTGCTAAAGGCCACTTATGACTTATGGGCTACTAATGAAATTGGAGACCCATTGTCAACGTTGTGTGAACCTACAGGGTCATACACATAGAATAAGCCCAAAACGGATATTGGGCTTATTAGCCCAATAAGATATTTTTGCTATTATGTGTATATATTTATAATTTATTTATGGTAAATGTTATCATAATTAAATTATAAATTGAAATTAAATCTTTTATAGATAAAAGATAAACCAAAAGGAGTTTTGGTATTTCTGAATGACTAAGGAAACTCTAGATGAGATATGTATACATATATATATACATATCACATATGTGGGTGTAGAGTCTCTGTACATCATTATTCACAACATATACGTTCTTTAAGAAATAACATAGAGAGAAAAATTGAGAGAAAGGTGCTAGCACACCAGCATCTTTTTGGGATGTACTGTTTGTTAGATACTAGTAGAGGATGTTGCTCTTTAGTTATGTCTGTATTTCTACAGAAGAAAATAAAAAGCTCGAGGTAGGGTGTCACTGGAGTGAACCTTCTCTCTTCCTTCCTACAATCTTGCCTTTGAACTCGTCTTGGTAAGATTCTAAACTCAATTTTATATTAATTTTATCTGAACTACATGGATCTTGGACTGGGTTTTGGGTGTTAAACTGTTATTTTTTCACTTCATGACTGACCCAAAATCCAACAAAATGCTCAATAAAAAGATGTCACATAAGTTTTAAGTTGGCTCACTCACACAAGAAACTGCCTCTAGCGCTAAGATAACGAGTAGAAATGAGACTAAATGTTAGGATTGTCGCCTCAAAAGAAACTCAGATGAGGTTGTTCTTAAACATACAATCGATTTGGATTGCCCCATCCAAATGACATGTGTAAGCCAGATGCGAATTCTTGGTTATAACCTGCTATTGAGAATACTTGGAGGATTCGGGTTAGGCGCTGATAAGCAACTGAACTTAGATCTGTACAGTATTTATAATTAATATAAAGTTTAAACACTGTAACACATGATTCATACCATGTATGCTTGTTCGACCGAAAAGGTTGTGGGAGAATGATCTCTGCTTCTCCACTGTGTAAGACCTTAAGCATAATGTTAAAATCCTTATGATGATACCCTTATACTTTTTACTGTTATTTGTGAATTATACATTGTGTTTTGCTATATTAACATGCTACTTATGGTCATGAATGATTCGATCTATAGACCATATCTAGAAAAGCAGCTATATATAAATTGTAAATTTTGAGTAGAAAAGGAAAATTTTATCTGGTGTGTCCATTGACCGACCAATCTTATCGCTTGAGAGAAGTATGACTTGATTATGGATACACAAAATGAAAACTTTTTAAACATGCTTTTCAAGGGATTAGAGATATTAATGTGATTTGAAAGGGACAAATCTAGGGTACTGCGAGTACAATTGATTGATTAATGTTTAATTTTATTTAGGGTTGAAGCTTCTATATTATTTCCTACCAGATGCATAGTCACAAGCTCCCAAGTGCAGGTTTTGCTCGCTAAGTCGCACGACCCGTTTACTAGTATGAATAGTTTACCTATTGATAAAGAAAATCTCGCAATGGGTCATAACCGTCATGTACAAGTGGAAGATGTTAGAATTTGAATCCGGATCGCCCATGATAGGTTGACCCGACCCGATTCAATATTAATAATAAAAAAAAAGAGATAACTACCAATAGGCAGTTGCTCCTATATACGTTATTAAAAAATAATGTAAACAAAAAAGAAGACATAGAAGAGGAAAGAAAACTCTATGTGAAAACTCTCCCATCAATAGATTAAAACTAGAGTAAATAGGGTTGTGGTATTATAGTGTTTTTCCAATTGTGATTAACATTTGATCTAGTGTTAAGAGTACAATTATCTTGTGGAATCATCAAGAGGTAAGTGATTCGAACTTGTTTTTATTTATAATTCTGCATTTATAACAGTTAACTTCCATATTCATACTATTATGAAGTATATAATATAGATAATATGGATAATTATATAAACAAACTATAATGTTGCACCTAAATTTTAATTTGAACTCTAAAAAAACCATTATACTATCAGAATTCAATTATTAAAATTTTACAGTCTATTAGTTTTATTAAGAAAATGCTGATGTAGCTCGTAAAAGTGGTAAAACCTACATGTTTATTAGTTATTTTATTAATTTTTTAAATATAGAGTTTAGATTGAAATGAAAATAAAATTTTGAGTATTTTTTTATAATTGCTCTTTTTTCTTTCATTTTCAGATTTATTTTAATTTTTTTTCAAGCAAATAATAGTGCTATTGTCATTTGATTAGCTTCTTAAAAATTAAATATTTCCATCATTCTTCTCTCATTAAAAATAATGTAAAATAAAAAGTCCATTTACTATTATGACTCAAAAAAAATTACTAACAAAATTATTACATTCATGATCTTAATTAAATTTCATGAGGATTTCATAAACTCAAATCATAAAACCCAATCATAATATTTTAAAATTCTATAATCTATTTAAAATTATGATTTAAAATATCTATGCGCATGCAATATAAATCATTTGTAAACTTTTTATTGTAACATGAATTTTTAAAATTAGAACTTCCATTATTAGATCACTAATATTATAAAAATAAAAGTCATGTAATACTTAATTTAATACCTTAATTGGTCGTAATCGATTTTTTAAGATATATAATATGATTTTAGAAGGACAAAACTTCAAATAGCAACAACAATATAATGCTAATGAAACCTATAATTTTATATTTATTAAAGAAATAAATCATATTTTCTCCCCTTACACTTTCATTTTTTTTGAGATTTACCCCTTATACTTTTATTTTTATACATTGAATCTCTGCACTTTTATTTTTGTTAAAATTAAGTCCTTCTGTTAACTGAATTCTAACGGTGTTAAAGTAAATTATCTGATTTAGTCCATGTAATTTTTAAATATGCCTAACAAATTTGCATACTTTATTTTTTATTTAATTAATCCTTAATATTTTTAAGTAATTTGTAATTATTTTTGTATTTTATTACGATAAATAATTTTATTTAATTATTAATATTTATATATTTAATTAATAAACTTATAATTTAATTAATTTATACTTGTAACTGAAAATTTTATAATTGATGTAAATTTTTAAAATTGTTTGTCTCTATAACTATATATTAAAATTTCATATTTTAATAACTAATTTATTTTATAAATTAAATTTTTTATTTAATTAAATCAAGTGATGCTTCTATTTAAAATGATATTTTTATTAACCATAATTTGACACTATTATATATTTTATTACTTTAATAAATGATTTTTTTTATCGATGAGTTTTTTCTATTTTCTATTAAAAAAATTTTGCACCTAAAAAGTAATAAATCTTTAAGAAATAAAAATCATATTATAGATATATTTTTTTAAAAAAATTCTAATTTAGTTATTTTGTTAAAAATATATAAAATTGAGTGTGTTTAAATTTGTTAGAGTGAAAAAACCCCATATTTCAATAATTTTTTATTTAAAATGAAATTATTAATAAAATTTATAAAGCAATACAATATAAAATAGTGTCAGATGATTCTTAATAAAAAAATTATTTTAAATATTAAGCAAAATATTACTAGATTTAGTTTTAACTAATTCCAAGTAAAATTAAACAATAAATTATTAAACTTCTAACAAATAAAAAAAATTTACCTAAAAGAAGTAATAGATCTTTAAAAAATAAAAATTATACTATTAGTATAAATTTTTTTAAAAAAATTCTAATTTAGTTATTTTATTTAAAAAATATAAAAAAAAAAGCTACTTAAAATTATTAGAGTGGAAATAACTACTCTTTTTTTTTAATAATTTAATATTAAAAATTTAAGTAATAATAAAATTTTAAAAAGTAATAAAATATATAGTAGTGTCAAATTATGGTTAATAAAAATATTATTTTAAATAAAAGTATCACTTGATTTAATTAAACAAAAATATATAAGAGTGTCAAATTATGATTGATAAAAATATCATTTTAAATAGAAGTATCACTTGATTTAATTAAATAAAATTTTTAATTTATAAAATAAATTAGTTATTAAAATTT
>CATIWO010313608.1:0-38748 GCA_949673435.1 Macaranga tanarius
AACTGAAATCATACAATTTTCACATGTAGAGAATTAATTATGGATTTTACAATCCAATTGGTCAAAACAGAGCATCACTGTGAGTACTAAAATGTTCATATGTTTCAGACACCCTAAACAGCAGAATTTCGTTTCCTTCAAAATATAAAAGTTTAAGTAAACTCTTTGAGCTTTCTAGAACACTAAAGCTTACTCAAATCAGATGTCTACAACTCAAGATATGATCAAATTACAGAAGGTAAAATTTCAGCCGAAATAGAGCACGAATTTCTTCAACTAAAATTCTATCAAAAATCAATCAAAATTCAAATTACTTACCATGAGAAGTTCTTGAACCTTGAAGGTTGATAATCAAAGTCTAAACTTCCAATTTCTTCAGCCAATCCACTCTCTCTCTCTCTCTCTTTCTCTCTCTCTACCAAACTCTCTTTGTTTCTTTTGAAAAGGGAAGGAGTGCAAGTATATAAAGAAACTTCCACCCCTTTCATGCATGTCCACGAAAACAAGAAGGAGATCAGACCAAAATTGTGATATTTTATTACCAAATATCCACTTTGGTCCTTAATGAAACATTATTCTTCCTAACTAGTCCTTGAACTTATTTTTATTTCAATCAAGTTCTCTCTACAATTCTATCACTATCTTCACTTAATTAAAACAACTATCTAGTAATATAAAAAATGGTATTTCATACGACACACACACGTGTGTTAGAGGGGCGGATGTTACATTTAAAATATCCAAATAATTCACACATATATCCAAAAATTATGAGAATATTACTGAAGTTAGAAACATGAGTCTAATTCAAATTCCAATTGAAATTACTTAATTTGGATATGTGTGGAATTAATTATGGATTTTTAAATAAAATCGGGTAAAACAGGAAACAGAGTTGGCTGGTTGAGCAAGAAAATGTATGGTTGTGCCAGCTATCTTAAACAGTATAATTTAGTTTTTCTTAAAATACAAAAATTGTAGAGGAGACTCTAAGGTTTCCAGAACATTAAATCATGCTCAAATAAGAGGTCCATAACTCCAGATATGACAAAAATAATGGGACTGAAAAATAGTACTAGCATGGATACATGGGGTTCATAACTCACTAATTACACCCCATCAAATATCAAATTCACATTTAACATAAGATAAACAAGCATAATGCATCAATGTATGATTATGCTTTCTCACTTTTACTTTCTTTTATTTTCATATATTTGTGGCCCATTCTCGAGATCTCTTTCAATCTCAATTCTCACATATATGCGCATAAACAGAATGGCCACCTCTGAGACTCTTTACCCCTTCAAATCTTAGAGCGTGGAGCCCAATCTCCACCCATATTTTCTTCTTTTATAATGCAATATGCATGATTTTCTGATATTTTCATAACACAACACATTTATAGCATCATACCAGACTACACCACCTCAAGTGGTTTTTATATCTCAACACTTAACCATCATACTTATTCATATATACATGTCACATATTTATACTGATTCTTGCCATTATATTTAGCATTCACAAAATCAAGCATAATCAAGCAATTATAGTGACATAAGAATTACTATAAGTAAGCATTGAATTAACAATTACTCACCTAAATACTTCAACTCCTTCTTAAGCAAACCCCTCTTATAGAGCAGGGCCTCCTTCTCCTCTTCCAACTCTTATACATCATCACATACCAATTTTTAATTAACAACTATTTACAAACATAAAGTACACTAAAATGACTCCAAATTCAAATAGACTCCAACACCCACACACTAGTCCAAAAACCCCCAATTTACTACTAAAGCTAGGGTTACTCATCTACTTCCAATTCCAATTGGAATTACTCAATTTTGACAAATGTGAAATTAATTATGGATTTTACAATCCAATCAGCCTAAAACAGAGCATTCAATAAGTATTGAAATTTTCATCCCTATTTGACCCTTCTGGTAATGAATTTTCAAAAACTCAAAATAAAAAACTTGTAAAGAACTCTCTAAGGTTTCCAGAACACTAAAGCTTTCTCAAATCCGAGTTGTTTAGCTCTAGATATGGCTAAATTACAGAGGGTGAAAAATCAACCAAAACAGGGCACAAAATTTAACTATCAAAACTCACACAAAAACTCAATTAAAACACAATCACTTACCAAGAGATGTTCTTGAACTTAAGAGGTTGCTAATTACAGCCTGAACTCCCCACTTTTTAACCAAATCAGCTCTCTCTCAAACCCTTATTCTTTTGAAGAAAATGGTGCAACTAACAAAGTTTTCTTAAGAAACCCTCATACACATACATGCATATACACATTGGAGCTGGAGAATATCAGACCAAATTTGTTATATTTTAATGCCAAATATCCACTTTGGTCCTTAATGAAACACTCTTCTTCCTAACTAGCCCTTGAACTTATATTTACTACAATCAAGCCCTTACATTCTAGTCCATTTCTACCATTTCGACACAATCTTAAACTTAATTATAACCCACCGTCTAGCATGCATAAAACATATCACACACGTTATAATTACATATATTTTAGGGCGGATGTTACAAGATTGCTAGCTAGAGCAATATCAAAATCCCACCAAAAATTATCCCAAAACCTCTCTTCTTCTTCTTCCCTAAATTCTCTACACTTTCTTCATTCTCACACACACACACACATATACACAACTATACCCAACAAATTAAAAATTACCAATTGCCACTTCCCCAAAGTCTTCCTAATAATTACATACTACACTAATATCTAAATAAAATAATAATAATAATAATCAACAATTATCTCTTAACAACAAATATAATATTAATATCTATATATACAAATATCACAATCATCTCTACATACCCTTAATGGATTAGGATAATTACCCCAAAGGTCCACAACTTTCTAATTTGATAAAAAGGTCTAAACTTATCTTTCAATTACACCCCTCTCTACCAAAATGCATATGCCCCACATATATGTAACTCATAACCACATGTCAAGACATTATTATATATGAACAGTGCTCCTAATCACGGGTGTTACAAGATGTGTCTGGAATCATGTATATTATATCATATTTGTGTCATTTGAAAAACGTGCCAAAAGTGTTTCAAAACAATGAGTAAAATAAAAAGAAAAGTTCAAGAAGATCCTACCAATAGAATGCAGGTTTGGATTCTCTGTCTAAGCCCTCAATAGCTTCTCGTATGGTTGTAATGAGTGTTGAACAGTGTAAGGCTAGAGTCCTCCCTTACCCAAGAAGTCATGCCCTCTACTACTTCCTTTTGATTACCACTGCCTTTTTTCTTTTTAGCTCATTTCCCAGCTCTCCTTGTGCTCTATGATTTTTCCTCCCTTTTCAAAACATTTTTTTTTTACGTTATTTGCTTTTTTTTTCTCTCTGGCTCTCTTTATTTTTTCTATTTAGTCTCTCTTTCTTTTTTTTTACATTTTTTTTTATTCAGAGTGCCTCCCTCCTTCTTTTGATTTATCTCTCCTTTTTCGTCACCAAAAAAATCCCCCAACTACTTCTCCATCATTGCATGTTTTGAGGGCTAGTAACCACGATTTTCTACCTTCAGTGAAACTTGTGGTTAGTGGTGCTGAACATTAAAGCAAAGTGCGCCACTCCGTTTTAGATATTTTTAATTTTTTTTACAGGAGACATCACTGAGGCGTCACGCTGAGGCGACTGCCTCAGTGCACTAAGGCGCCGCCTTAGTGATGAGACAACCGCCTTAGCGTGATGCATGAGGCGTTACCTCAGTGATGAGATGAAACCCATTAGAAGACTTGTAATAGGCTTGATGGGCCCTGAGCTTGTCAAATGAGCTGGAATCTTAAGCTTTATACTGTTTTGGCTCATTTTACTTTGACTTTCATTATTAGGCTCTCGCTCGTGAGCGGACTCAACCCAAGTGTCAACACATATATATTTTTTAAAATAATTATCAATTTTATTTGTTAGTTAACCGTTAAAATTATATATATATTTTTTAAAATTTATAAAACTTAATTTTACTCAAAAAAAAATTATAGGACTTAATTATACTCACTTAAGATCAGTATGGTATAATTTTATGAAAAGAAAAGTTCTAATTTACCTAAAAAAGAAAAGATCCAATGTAAAATTAGGAAAAAATATGTAGGTCCAATCTGCACCTTCGCCCTAATTCTTATATTATTATTCACTGGACAAATTTGTTGATTGGGTAATTTTATCCCAATTGGAGCCATTTAATGGATCGATGTGGAGATTTCTAAGCGGGAGTGACTGTTTAATGCAAAATAGAATTATTTAAATGTTTACATGCTAGTAATTTTTTTAAAAAAATTTAATAGGTTGATTTAAAATATAATTAAATATAATTTCTCATGTATAACACATTGCAAAAAATTAGCAACAAAAAATGTTAACAGGCTAAATACAGAGCCTAAAATTATCTAAGGGGTGAATATTGGTCAGTTTAGATGAAAAAAGATATAAAATTACTTTAATATGAGATTATTAAAAATATAATTAAATTAATTAAGAGTGAAAATCAAATCAAACCATACAAAATTTACTCGATTTAATTTGATTTTATCGATTTGAACTTATTGGATTTTTACTTTTTATAATTTTGGTATAATGCAACGAGATAGTTAATAATAACAAAACAAAAAATTAAAAATATTTATAAATATGTTAATATTCTAAGAGTTTTTGTTTGATTTAATTTTATTTTTGATAATCAAATAAACTAAACCGAAATGTATTTACATTTCAATTTTTTAAAATTAAAATTGAATAAATTTAAATGGCCAATTACTTCCTTTCACCCCTAAACTTTCTCACTTTGATCCATATCACTCTCCAACTTCATTTTATTCTGGACCACTCTCTAACATCATTTTAATCTATAATAGAACTCAATTTTTATTTTGAACCTTTTTAACTTTTAAATTTATTTATTTTGTTTCATTACACTCATGAATTGCCACAGTGTAGGAAAGCGTGACTTCACACGTTTTGAGCAGGAGGAGATATAAATTTTTGCTGATATGTACATCATATGTATTCAAATGAAAAAATAAATATGCAAAGGGATTTAAATGTAACTTTCAACCAACGAAATCTGCATCAGGTCAGTCTCCTCTTTCTCCTTCTTCCTGTCATCTTCATTTTCCACCACTTTCATCAACCACCAAAATCACTCTTGTTGTTAATCAAGCTGGTATCATTTTTACACATGGAAACCATAAGAGTTCACAACATAGCAATAATCTGGAAAAAATAATTAAACATCAACAAAATTAGCCTAAAAATCTTAAGAAAAAAACAAAGAATTCTTCTCTGGCATTACATCGAACAACTGGTGAGCATTACTTAAACCATTTCAATTTCCTCCAAGCTTTTCTAATAGCCACCACATAGTCTTAGTCCTCTCACAAACCAATTCCACAATAGTCAGCTTCACCTCAATCAAATTCTCAATCGCTAATGTGTTATAATTGGCAGCCAATTCATTATGATCATTCTCTGAGTAAATTATGAACTAAAAATTCTAAGTGCATCATCTAAAACCTTAGCAGGTTCATCAAAATTAACATCATCAAAGACATCTTCATCAGTTAAATCTTCAAGTAATTGAACTAGATCAATTGCTATATCAGTATTATTACGTGGAAGTAATTCAAGAACCAACGAAATTGTGTTGAGATTTCCTGCTGCACAAAGTTCTGGTTTGCCAAGAAGGATTTGAGCTTCTCAAGCTCTTGATGGAGTGAGAGTTCTTAGTTAACGAACCTATCTGGTTGGTCTGGGTATTTGAGTCATGCTTAGATGTTTTCTTTGTAGTAACGTTTCGAATGAGAAAACTAGTTCTTTCTAACATGCAAGAGTTGAATATTTTCATTGTGCTCTCTTTTTGGAATTTTTCCATTGCTTTGAAAAGGGAGAGGTCAAAGCTGTTGCTATGGCCGTTGGCAAAATAGAGCAGCGCAAGAACAGAGGGGGAGAGGTCAAAGCTGTTGCTATGGCCGTTGGCAAAATAGAGCAGCGCAAGAACAGAGGAGGAGAGGTTGAACAGGGATAAGAAAGAAGAAAGTAAATTAAAAAAAAAAAAGGAAACGAGCTCTACGTCCAATTGGACATTTTTCCACGTCATCAAGGGTTTAGAATACAAGCACTAATTTTTATCAATTCAGGAGCTAACTACATTCAAATTTCAAAATAAAAATCGAAATATATTATAGATTAAAATGAAAGTCAGAGAGTGATATGGATCAAATCGTAAAAGTTCGGAGGTGAAAGTATACATTTGGCCAAATTTAATTGGTGAATTGAACAAAATCGAACTAAGATAATTAGTTTGGTTCAATTTTTTTGATTTTCAGTGCTCATCCCTAGGTTATCCTGCAATCGCATTCTGACTTCTATTATTGCAAAATTAGTAATTTGCCAATGAGGAAATACATAAAGTATTTGGAAGATTAAGACAGTTCATAATATGATAAATTAGGGACAATGTTTAATTAAAACATTAAGTATTTGGAAGATTAAAACAGTTCATAATACAATAACTTTAGGAATATTGACAAAAAAAAAAAAAAAAAACTTTAGAAACAATTTTTAATTAACATAATTTGAAGAATAGAAAATGAACTTTTTTAAAACAATATAGACGAGTTTCACGACCTATGATTATGATGTTAAAGTTTAACTCATGACTTGTGAATTGTGGGAGCACGGTTTAGCCGGCCTGTAAGAAAAAGTCCAATAATGATAAAATGATAGATAAGCTCAATTTAGCAAAGGAATTGGATTCTATCCCACTTAAGAAAAATCCAAAACCCATTGAAAGAAACAAAGTCCAAAATACATTCAACCCATCAGAGCCTAAACAGTCCATGATCTATGGTCAGAGCTGGAAAAAAAATAAATACCCATTCCTCTCCCACGTTTATGAGAGAGGAAGTAGAAGAGGGATGTTGTTTAATGTGATTTTAAGTGATTAAAACCTCTATAAGTAGAGGGATTAATCTTGGTGAGAGGGTGAGAATTTTTGGAAAAAAAAAAAAGAAAACCTAAAAAACAGAAGCAACAAGAATAAAGGCCAGAATTCAAGTATTACAGAGGCTAGGGCATTCCAGATCGAATCTGAGGGCAAGCTAATTTCTAAATTTATTTTTACAGTAAAAATTCTTCCCTTTTTAATTTAATTTCAATTTTAATTTTTCTTACATTGCTTTTTGATTCTTCTGATTGCAGTGCATACTTTTTGACTCCTTTAAAGATTCTGAGTTATTTTGTGACCTTTTTGTGGTGTTAATTGGACATTTGAAGGATTAATTTTAATCTATGAAAAAGTTCTTATTTTGTAGAAGGCACAGAGGCGCCGCCTCTATAGTTAAAGTTTGGATTTGAATTATTTGACCGTTGAAGCATCAGGTGCCTCATTCCACTAGAGGCGACACCTCATCTATCAGAGGTCTATAGAGGCACCGCCTATGGTTTTGTTTCTTTTGAATGAATTTTTATTATTATTTTGCTAATTTCTTTGTACTTTCTTCTATAGGATTTACTTCCTGGGAGATCTAATTTTTCTTTGTTTGGCAGATAGGGTAATAATGGTTGAAACCATTATTTTAGTCTTAATTTTTAGGGTTTATTTATTTATTTTTATTTGCATGAAAAAAGGGATGTAATTCTTTTCTCCTCCCCCATTTCTTTGTGTGTGCTTTTAATTTTTGTTATTTTGTGTTGGATTATGATGAATGGTGTATATATATGAATCAATGACTAAATTGAGGAAAATTGACTAATTAAACAAACTTGGATTAAATTGTAAAAATTAAAAATTATTTGGATCAAATAGCCATATGCATGTAATTAAAGGAATAATTAAATAATTAAAAATAATAAAATATAAAATACAAATGGATGCCGATCGCAAGGTCAGATGGGCCAATAAAAGCCCATACCCAGTTTTCGGACCCAATCTCTGAGGACGGCTGCTAGGCTCCCTCCGTGAGATCCAGTTGCTGTAAAAGTATCTCGGATTTCACCCGAGTGGAGACTCCAATCTCCAACTAAAGCCCATTATAACTTCTAGTGGGCCCTGAGCCCGCACAGTGTTGTAGTTGCCAAACACTTGAGCGCGCATTGAACCCCGCCGCCTACAGTGCGCAACTCCACTAGGAATAGAGAAAATGATTCCAGTGTTTTGTGTTTTATTATTTTTAATTATTTAATTATGCCTTCTGCATTCACTACACCATTTTCACATACTGTGCACACAGTCCCAATAACTTGATAATAGTTGTTGCTTTGCTGCCTATGTTTCACTCAATCCTGGTGGTAGGGTATACAACTATTGTCACTCACATTGGAATATGATTGAGTACATCGTTTGGACCCTTAAGTGGGGAGATGAAAATAGAATATGAAGCTGTGGGAGCCTTTGGTCTTACCCGAGACTCAGCTCATGTAGTGCCCTACAACTATCCTTAAGATTTCCCTAAATGCATGTATTTTGTTGCCATATAGTAGTCTCATTCATAAAGCCCAAGCTCGATAATGATGAACCATTTTAGTTTGGGCTTTAGTCCTTCTATTATGGCCCATTATGTTAGACTTTGGTTTTATGGAAGAGATATGCTACTTGTTTGTTTCGTCTCGAGAGCTTATGTATGTACGTCGATTTTATTTATCTCCTGTTGATAATTAAAACCCAAGCCAAAAATTCTAAGCAAGAGACTCACCTTGAACATGTGTGTGGGAGGAATAGGGTTGGAAAGTTGCGTTATTAAGACCCTATGTATGTTTGTCTATCTGTTTATTTATTTTGATTAATCCCTTAAATGGTAAAAAATATAAAAATCATCTGCATATCATGCATACACGTCATGCATATTTGTAATCCTTTATTTTGCAAAAATAGATCCTCCACCCTCTGTTTGGACATGCACTCGCGAAGGACGGCTAGTCAGAGCTACACCGGCTAAAGCTACATCATTGACCAAAACTACAACAATGTTGAATAACCTTGATATAGAAGCCTTTAAGAGACAGTTGAAAGAGAAAATTGTTGCTGATACTAGGAACATTATTTGGGAAGTAATGGGAGAAATATTTCATACAGCTAGGGGAAAGCAGCCAATTGACTTGGATGAGGCTGAGGTTACTATTGGGAAATCCAGGGACAGGGATAATGATTTTGAAACTGTGCTTGCTGATCCTCCTAAGTAAGAATTTTAACCTGCTGGAGAATCTGAAAAGCTAAAATGGGCTAGGGAAATGGCAAAGGTGAGATCTCAGATGCAACTCCTGATGAAAGATATGGGGTTAGATACTTCAATGGACTATAGTGACTTGGACCTAGATGATGAAGATCCACTGCTAAAGAAGTTTAAATTTCTCGACATGAAAATATACTCGAGTACTGAGAATCCCCATTTGCATTTGAAGCAATATGTCACCTATATGAAAATAATTGGGCTGAATAAATTCCAAATTATGAAGCAGTTTCCAATGTCTTTGGAGGGGCACCAATCTGCTGGTACTACTCTTTGGGCCTCATGTGCAAGCTGACTAGAAGGAGTTATGTGCAGTATTTGTGAAACAGTACATATTGAACTCTCAGTTGGGGGTATCTGCAGGTGGTGGGGTTCAGTGCATGCTCAAGTGTTCGACAACTATAACACTGTATGGGCTCAGGGCTCACTAGGAGTAAAACTTTGGGCCTTTTTACAGGCTTTGGTTGGAGATGGGAGTCACTACCCGGGTGAAATTCAGAAACTTTTTTACAGTAATTCGATTCCACGGAGGTAGTTCAGTAATCGTCTTCAGAGATTGGGTCCGAAAACTGGGTATGGGCTTTTTAATGGCCCACCCGACCTTGCGATCGGCCTCCATTTATGGTTTGTATTTTATTATTTTTATTTATTTAATTCTACTTTTAATTACATGCGAATGGCTATTTTAATCTAAATAATTTTTAAATTTTACAATTTAGTCCAAGTTTGTGTAATTAAACCATTTTCATGCAATTTGATCCTTGAATCACCACATCCATACACAATTCACAACAAGAAATAATAACAACAAAAATTTAAAAATCATTTAAAGAAGAGGAGAGAGGAGAAATGATTACAACCTTTTTACATGTAATAATTAAAGAAAAACAAATAAATAAATAACAAAATAATGGAATAATTCCATTATTGGGCTGCACTGCCAACAAAAGAAAATTAGGTCACTGGAAAATAGAAATCCTACAAAAGAAATTTCAAGAATATTAGCAAAAATAAATAACGACATAAAAATAGAACAATTAGCCACAGAGGCGCCGCCTCTGTGGAGCTAAATCATCGACTTAGCATGTAAAAGGCTCGTTCATACAACAGTTAAATAATTTAAACTTTAAATTCAAGTTACAGAGGTGTCACCTCTACAGAACAGAGGTGATGCCTCTGTGAGCAGAGGCGACGTCTCTACTAAGAGACATCGTCTTTGTTTCTTCTGGTAAAACTTTTAAGAAATTCATAAAATTCGGTAAATCCAATCAATTACGTAATTTATGCCACAAATAAATCATAAAATAACTTAGACACATTAAAGAAGTTGAAAATTACATACTACAATCATAAGAATTTAAAGCAATGTAAGAAAAATAAAATTGAAATCAAATTAAGAGAAAGAAGAAATGTTTACTGAAAATTGGATTGAAAATAATTGAGCCCTCAGATTAACTCTGAAATGCCCTTTAACTTTAGAAATTTATGGATTCTGATCCTTCTAGCCTTTCTGCAATCGTCTCTCTGGTGTTTCTTTTTTAGCTCTCAACCACTAAAAATCATCCCCCTTTTTCCAATGATTAATCCCTCTATTTATAGGGGTTTCAATCATTAAAAAACCTCATTAAAACCCACACTCCTTTTGTTATTCCTCTCCCACGTACGTATGAGAGGAGTTACAGAAAGTGGGGGATCCTACATTCTATCATTAAAGAATATTTAATTTTTTTACTCTTAATCATAGAGGCGTCGCCTTTGTAGTGAAGAGGCGTCACCTCTTCAATGTAGAGGCGTCGATATTACTTCATTGAGGTGATGCCTCCATGAAATAATCTCACGGGCTTAGCCAAATGGGCCAGTCACTTGGGCTATTTATTTAGGCTAAGTTGGCTGGGCCCTGGACTAATGAATTTTGGTTCAATTGGGTTTGGTTCTTTTTAATAGGTTTTAGGTTTCTCTCAAGCAGACCATAATCCAATTCCTTTACTAAATTGGGTTTATCTGTCATCTTATAATTATTGGACTTTTCTTTACAGATCGGCTAAACCATATGTCCACAGTATTAGTAAGGGATATGCAAAACACTAAGCAAAAATTCAATGAATCTTTTGCTGACTACCTAACTAGGTGGAGGGGTAAGTTGGCTTAGATAAGACATCGACTAGTCGAAGGTGATCAACTGCTATTTGCTATTGAGGGATGTGCCCCACCACTTACCAGAAAGCTGAAAGACTTAAGAATTAGGAATTTTGAAGAGCTTTACAGGTTTGGGATTCAAAAAGAGTCAGATGTGGCTCAGGAATAGAAAATTTTTACGGAAAGATCTAGGGGTAAAGAAGGACCAAGCAGTATTGTCTAGATAAATGCCATTGGACAGCCTTAACGATTTTCTAACCTTGAAGACCCCTCTCAAAAGTCCTTAAGAAGTTCATCGAGAAAAGACTCCTTCAACCTTTGCCATTAAAAACTCCACTTCCTAATGCCAACCCGAAACTTTATTGTAAGTACCACCAAGTCATTGGACACGACACTAACCAGTGCACCCGCCTCAAACATGAAATCCAAGACTTTATTGACTCTACAAAAATAGTCGACCCATAAACTAAAAAGCCAAACACCCAAATAAATTCCTTACCAAACTACCAAAATGTCCCACCTTCAAATCAACAAGTTCTGATGATTGGCACTGGTTTAATAGAAGAATAAGTGCTAAACTCTTTCACTGACCTTAAACCTACTCAACCTGAAACCACCCATGAGAGGGGTCTATTTTTGAATATGATGGATATCTGGTCTTCTAGTAATGAGGGAACCAAGGAAGGGATTGATGTGTAGGAAGGTGAACGATAATAGGTGGTTGAGCATATGGCATCAGCTGAACAGAAGAAAGGAAAGATAAAGGAAAAGCCAGATGGAAATGATGAACTTAAAGCTGAGTCTAAAATATAAGAGAAGGAAGAACTAAAGAAAAAACCACCAAAGAAAATGGTGTCCAGTATCTAGGAGCTATTAATACAATCCAAAATCCACAGGGATGCCATAGTACAAATGTTGTATGAGAAAAAGGTTTTGGCTAGCATAACTTTGGAATAGTTGGTGAGTTCTTTGATGCAAAAACCTGAAGAAGCTATTGTCTTCATATATGAGGATCTACCACTAGAGGGGAGGGATCACTACAGAGCTTTATTCATCAAAGCAAAGATAAAAGGAAAGATGACTTGTTGTGTGATAGTTAATAATAGGTCGGCCATAAATGTGTGCTCTTTGAAGATACTACCAATGCTTGATTTGACTGCTGCTGATTTTCAACCTACTAATGTGATTATTAAGGCATATGATGACACCAAGAGATCAGTGGAAGCACATTCAAGGTATTAGTGAAGACTAGGCCTATTGAAGCCTAGGTTACTCTCCATGTGATCGATATTTTGGTCACTTTAGCTATACTGTTGGGGGGACCTTGGTTTTATCCTTTAGGAGGAGTTCCTTCCACTTTTCATCAGAAGATTAATTTTTTATATGAGGGGAAAATAGTCATTATTACTACTGAAACTGAGACAGTCGTCGCAGCTTTGAAGTTGGCACCTAAGGAAATTCCTCTGAATCTGGGATTTGAGGTCTTTATGATTTATGAAGATTCTATGAAGGAGAAGGTTCTAAATATACCGAGAGGAATAAATTTCATGCCCGGGTTAGGACTGGGGATGAATCAGACTGGACCACCGGAGTTTATGGAGGCTAAGCTACAAATTTTAAAGTATGGGCTTGAATATCATGGAGAGAAAGATGGAATAGATAGTGAGGAAGAATTGATACTCTGAGAGAGATTTGTACGAGATGGGAATTACAGTCCCTATAAGGGTAAGCATGAGCCTCTATTTTTGGAAGGAAGGAAGGTTCATGGGTTTAAGATATTTGTGGATTATCTGGCTGGGGAAGGCACGAATGGACAAGAGGTACCAGAAGATCTAATAATAGATGATGAAGTTACTGCTACTGCTACAGAGATCGCCGTTGGTAAAAAGAATGCTGAGAAAAAAGTTGAGGATGCTGTTGTTGAAAAAGACTCCAAAGGAAAAGGGATTACATACAGAATGAGAGGAGATTGTTGCTGGAGATGCTGGTTAGAGTGAGGATGCTGCTATGGACTTAGAGACCTTTATCTAAAATTCTTTTGTTAACACTTTTTATGATGACTTTGATATTTCTTTAGCTAAACTATTTGAAACTTATGATTTGTTCTTTTCTAAAGTGAATGCAATAAAGTCTGATTTTACTTATTTATGTGATGTCTTTACTAATGGTTATTCTTATTGTGATGATCATTTCATACATATATTTGATATTAATTTTGTGTAAACTGAAATATTTAATTTAGGCACAATTAAAAATCCTAAAAACATAATAATTACTTATAATCTTAATCCTGATGAGAGTGAAAAATGAAAGAAATATTAATAAAAAGATAGAAAGTATTTGCTTAGAGCTATGAGGATATACCAGGGATAGATCGTGAGATAACAAAGCATAAGATCCCTACATACCCCCACATCATGCCAGTCAAACAGAAGAGAAGAAGGTTGAGACCAGAATAGGCACTGTTGATTAAAGAAGAAGTTAAAAAGCAGTGGAAAGTAAAGTTCCTTAAAGTGGTTGATGACACAAAATGGCTTGCTAATATAGTTCCAGTGCTAAAGAAGGATATGAGAGTAAGGATGTGTGTTGATTATCGAGACTTGAATAAGGCC
This sequence comes from Macaranga tanarius, assembly GCA_949673435.1. Taxonomy (NCBI): domain Eukaryota; kingdom Viridiplantae; phylum Streptophyta; class Magnoliopsida; order Malpighiales; family Euphorbiaceae; genus Macaranga; species Macaranga tanarius. The sequence continues at coordinate 14,020 of CATIWO010313608.1, forward strand.
TACCCAAAAGATTATTTCTCACTGCCTCATATAGACACCCTGGTGGATAGTGCAACTTCAAGTATAATATATTCGTTCATGGATGGATTCTCATAGTACAATCAGATCATGATGGCTGAAGCAGATAAATTGAAAACCTTATTCATAACTGAGTGGGAAATTTATTGCTACTTGGTGATGCCGTTTGGGTTAAAGAATACCAGAGCAATATACCAGCGAATGGCCACTACATTGCTGCATAACAGGATCCACAAGAAGATTGAAGTATATGTGGATGACATGATGGTTACTAGAGAAGGACACTTTGTAGCTCTAGATAAGTTTCTGGACAAAGCTGAGAAGTATAATTTGAGACTGAATCCAAAAAAGTGTGTGTTTGGGGTTACCTCAGGGAAACTGTTGGGCCATATAGTCAGCAAAAGAGGGATAGAGATTGATCCGAATAAGATAAAAGCTATCAGTGAGTGCCGAGAATAGAAAAGGAGGTGCGAGGGTTTATAGGGCGCTTGCAGTACATCAACTGGTTCATAGCCAAGTTAACCACTATATATGAACAAATATTCAAGCTACTCAAAAAGGATCAACCAGTGGTTTGGGATGACATATGCTAGCAGACTTTTAAGATTATCAATAAGTATTTAATGAAGCCACCTGTATTGTAACCTCTGAGACCAAGAAAGCCGTTGATATTATACCTGGCCATAGAGAAAGAAACTGTAAGGGAAATGCTGGCATAGAAGGATGAGAATGGAGTGAAACATGCTGTGTACTACTTGAGTAAGAAATTTCTGCCTTATGAAGCTAATTATAACTTGGTAAAGAAAATATGTTTGTCAGTTGTGTGGGTGACTAAGAAGCTTCGACATTACTTCCAATCCTATAAAATTCAAGCAGTATCGACGTATGATCCTCTAAAATACCTTCAGCAAACTCCGTCTCTCACAAGAAAATTGGCTCGATGGTTGGTACTGCTTACGGAGTTTGATATTGAATACTTGTCAAAGAAAGTGATTAAGGGAAGGGCTGTTGTAGACTTTTTAGCACAAAATCCTATAGATGACAATCAAGAATAAGAACTGAAATTTTTTGACGAACACTTGGGAGCCATTGAGGTACAGGGATGGTGCATGTACTTTAATAGTGCAGTCAATAACAAGGAGGTAGGTGTTGGGGTAATCTTGATCACTCCCGAGTGTGAAATAACTCCTATGGCAAAAAGACTAGAGTTCTAAGTGACCAATAATCAAGCAAAGTATAAGGCATGCATATTCAGACTGGAAGCTTTACGAAGTGTGGGGCAGAAGAGATAATAGTTTACGAGGACTCGATGTTAGTAGTTAAGCAGGTCTCTAAGGAATGGGAAGTCAAAGAAGATAAACTAAGGCTCTATGTGAATTATTTAGCCATTGTTACTCTTTCATTTAGCCAGTGCAAATTTGTTCATTTGCCTCGGGAAGATAATCAAGTTGTAGATGCTCTGGCTATATCAGCCTCGATATAAGAAAGTGGCATACAGACTTCAGCTAAACCTTTGATTTTAGCCAAGTCCAGAATTTCATATTATGAAGAAATGAGGGTAATACTGATGGGTCTAAGGGAAAAGCCATGGTTTTATGATTTACAGAAATATTTAGACAGGCCAGTTCCCCGAGGATGTAAAAAAGAAGGAGAAGGTGTCCCTAAAAAAGTTATCTAGATAGTTTATCAGTCACAATGGTATGCTGTACAAAAGAATGCCAACTATGGTACATTTGAGGTGTATGGATAAGGAAAAAGCTCAGATAATTATGAAAATTGTGCATGCAGGTATTTATGGGCCCCATATGAACAAAACAGTGCTGGCTAAAAAGATAACTTGGCAGGAATACTTTTGGTTGACCATAGAAGCAGATTGTGTAAAATTTATAAAGAAGTGCCACAACTGCCAAGCTTATGGGGATGTTAGTCATCTGCCCTCAATGGAACTTCAAAGGTTAACATCTCCATGGCCTTTTGCAGCTTGGGGAATTGACATAATAGGGGAGATACGGTTGACCATGTCAAATGGGCATCAATATGTTATAGTGGCAATATTACTTCTCTAAATGGGTTGAAACTGAGTCATACACCTCAGTCGGATCGAAGCAGATGGTAAGATTTATAGAAAAAACATAATCTGTAGATATAGGTTGCCATATCACATTGTGACTGATAATGGGGTTCAGTTTCAATCAGAAACTGCTGTATTACTCCAGCACTACAAGGTAGAGCATCATCGGTCATCTCCCTATCGCCCTCAGGCTAATGGTGCAATTGAGGCTGTGAATAAAAACATCAAGTGGATCCTGGAAAAGATGATAGAGAACTATAGGGATTGGTCCACCTACTTGCAGTTTGCATTGTGGGGATATCAGACAACTATGAGAACATTTACTGGGGTTGCACCTTATTCATTGGTATATGAGTGTGAAGCAGTATTGCTAGTAGAAGTGGAAAATCAATCTTTGAGAGTCTTGTTAGAGATAAAGATTCCAGAGTACTAGTGGGTGGAAAGCAGGCTGGCACAATTAGTGTTATTGGATGAGAAGATATTAAGCCATGTATCACACACAACTGTATCAAAAGAGGATTATCAGAGCCTACAATAAGAAGATCAATCCATGGAAGATAAAGGAAGGTGATTTGGTGTAGAAACACACAAGACCACTCCTTACTGATCCAAGAGAAAAATTCAAGCCAAACTGGGAAGGGCCTTACTTTTGAAGAAAATATTCTCAAAGGGTGCAGCTACTTTGTCAAATCTGGAAGAGAATGAGTTTAAAAATCTCATTAACTTGGACAAGCTTAAGAAATACTTTCTGTAAAGTCTCGCTAAGGAGAAAACCTCAAAAAAAGGTTGTCTAGACAAAAGTTATAGACAAAAAAAATCCTACTAGATTGAAAACTCCGTAAAGGGGTGGCCTAGGCAAAAATTAAGGATAAGTAAAAGGAGAGAAAAAGAATAAAATAGTTGGCTGAAAAACTTATAAGGAAAAGCTACCGAACAATAGGAGAAATGTCAGAAGCAATTTGTATGTACAATTGTGCTTGAATTAAATGAACTGGTTTGCCTTTAATTCTGTTAAATGTTGCATTAAATGCTTATTATAATGAGATTAACTAAAAAGGAAAGATATTATATAAGCTGAGCTAAATCTTATTAAGTTGCTCAAATTAAGGAGGAAAATAAATCTAAGTCTTTTTTCTTTTGTTCTTTCTCATTTCTTTCATGCTAATCCTATATAGATCCCTAATCTTTTAATTCTTAATAAACTCATCCTGTTCTGTCTGCTGCAATTGAATCCACGCCTTGTAGTGATCATCAGTGGTGATGTCACCATCCAATGAGATGCCTCGCCTAATGATACGGCTTGACCAGGTTGCCGACAGGTTCCCCATAAAATTCTAGGTCAAAGGGTCAAGTTGAAAGCCACGAGTAGGCTCAACAATCAGCTGCTTCTCCCCATATTGACGACAAAGATGAGATGGGTAGTAGAAATAGTATAAGTGTAGTCCGGCTAGAGGAACATAGTGTGTATATGTCTGAGTAGTCACGTGCCTAATGTTCCACTAAGAACATATCCATTGCACTCCAACCTCTGAGAAGTTAGCTAGCCAGTCCTTTAAATCGGCATGATGCTTTTGCAATGGTCAAGTCTACACCTGCTTTGGCTTGTACTTCCCAATATTCTGTGGGGATGCCAATAACTTTAATTTCTCCTAGAGCCAAATCTGAAAAGGAGGGTTTCAAAAAAATAAAAATAAAAATAATAAAAAAAAGGAAAAGGAAAAAATAAAATAAAAAAAGGAAAAAAGAAGAAAAATTACCTCTAACAACATAGGCTCCCGGCAAAGCGGTGTGTCACAAACAAATTATCCAAGCCAATCAAGGTCTCAGTAAGAATAACTGGTATGGGGTTAAGGCCAGACTCAACCTGGTCAATAATCTTTAGAAGCTTGAGATCACAGTTGCCTAAGGGGGAAACTAGCAAGAACTGAGCATACAGACAGAAAGCAATCATCTGAGGCCAGTACACATATTTGCTATTGATAGCTATAACAACCTTCAAGAAAGAATCAAAGATTATCCCATTCCCTGAGTAAAAGATAATGAAGGAAGGATGTTGAATAGATGAGTCATCTGCTGCTGAATAGCTCTATCATCTGGCATATTAACCGATGGAACTACAATTTATGTGGAAGAGTTATCTAGGTAACCTAAACTTACTCCAAACTCTTCAGGAAAATGGCAAATTTTAAAGCTATTGATCCTGAAGATATAGTTTTATAGATCCTAAAATTGGGCAGCTGTATGCAAGAACGGATAGTTGATTTTGCAGAGAAGGGATCTAAAGGCGGATAGATAAAAGGGATTTAGTTTATGCCAATTTTCTCCATCTAGACTTTGAAAGATAGGACGGATCAATTTTAGATTGCGTTGTCATATTTTTAGGTGTTTTTAGGGTTTTTGGAGCTTTGGGACGGTTGTGGTATGTGTGGATAGGTACCGTATGTATTTATAGACATTTAAAGAGGGGTAAAATTGAAAGATTATAAAGACTGAGGCACTGAAGTGCCTCCTCTTCTCTTCATCATAGAGGTGACGCCTCATCACCCTAAAGGCGGCGCCTCTTCATTCAACAGGTGACACCTCGGTAAGAAAAATTAGTGCAAGTGGTATGGTTTAATGAAAATTGGCTCAAAATTAGATGGTAATGGGTGTGCACTCAATCATAAAGCAGAAAAGTAAGAGAAATATAAGCATTGTAGCAAAAAGGAAAAATGATGATCTAAAATATAATCCAAAATGTTTATGTACAAAATCCGTTCAAAAAACTTCTAAAAAAAATCTTAACAGCCTACCCATCCCCTAACAAAGCCTAAGTCTGCAGTCTAGTCCTGCTCGGACTCCATCTCCTCATCATCCTCATCGCCCTCGCTAGCCACCTCATCCTCGACATCCTCATCATCTCCATCATCATCAGCTATATCCTCAGCATCCTGAATGCCAGGGGCCAAAGGGATATCAGCAATAGCGGTAACTCCATTATCTGCTTCATCATCCTTGGAGTCCTTATTATCATCCATCATTTGAAAAGCGGCAAGTTGCTGCTCAAGAAATTAAATCCGGGCATCCTGTGTAGCACTGTGAGCCTGTCCAAACATGAAGGCGAAACAGGTAAGTAAAAATCATATAAGCATGTATATATATAGGATAGTAATAACATAACCTCCACTCCTCTGAGATTCAAAATATGAGGTCACGATGGGCTTCAATCATGCCATATAAATGCTCACCCTGTTCTTTAAGAATCTGCAAGTACAAATGCATAAACCATATTAGTAGTAACATTTTATGCAGTAAGCAAATAAGGGAATAAAGCACAAACAATACTTACATAGGTGGCGGTAGGAGGGACAGGCACTGGAAAGTGTCTGGGATCAGGAGTCAAGAAGGCCCGAGATAGCTCGCCAGTAGTGCTAAAATACCTAGCAGTAGGCTCTGAAAAAAAAGGAAGGCGCCATGTGAGCAAGACGTGGAGGCATCAGAAGTCCTCTATGGGGGAGCATGAGAAGTGCTAGGGCCAGCATCAACAGCCGAATAGTGGACTCGGGCCCATTGAGTGGGACGCTCACCAAAAGGTAGAGATCTTATTTAGGGACCAGTACCTCTGAGATGAAGTTGCAAAGGAAAGGGGGTCAGAAAATTATAGGGTAATGGTCAGATTACATAACTGTAAAAGCATAAAATGCATACCTGAGTGACAAGGTTGGACAATGGAATCTGTGGCAGTAGCTCATCTCTGATAAAAGCCCTATAAATGCCAGGCTGTCGTGCAGTAACCCAACGTATAGCTGGAGATCCTCTTAAAGTGTGCGTCAAGTCCTCGTCCATTAGTAAGTGTGTCCAGAACATGGCAGGAGGAGCCATAGGCACGCGTCTCTGACCAGGACCCAGGGACCTAGACCTCTAATACACGCTCCTTAAGGTAGAACATCCTCTAAAAGGGTCCTACGAGAAGGACTCTCCTATCAGCCAGTGGTCTAGATCGAGTCATGACATCAGTCCAGCTCTCCACAGGTTCTGATGATAACCTCATGACTTAACCAAAGAAAAAGAAGAACAAGGTAAGTTAAAATTCTACATGTATCAATAAAATTTTAACCGATTTTATTTCTTTTGTAGGTTTACCTCATCCTATGAAAGCCTGTTGAGGTAAGTGCGATGAAGATGGACTCAGGACAGCTCACGTCCCCCAATCTGGCTAGAGCCCCATCTGCTCAGCAAAGGAAAGACTCTAGTCGAGGGCATCACTCCTTGAATAAAGCCTATCTCGAGGCCCCAAACCTGCACAAATAAAAAAAAGGTCATGACAAAGAATGCACGAAAAGAAAAAATAAAAGAAAAAAGAAAGTGAGAGATGATTGAAACATACATATATGGCATGCCAGAAGCCACAAAACTGGTGAGTCCCTCATACAAACTCTTCCATACTCCAGTATAAATAAGCCAGAGCGACAGACCCCCAGTCATAAGTATGGATGAGATCCAAATCTCTGAGGGCCATTAGGAATACCAGATCAACCAAAGCAGTAGCATCACAAAAGTGAGTGATGCCCGGCAGGTAGAAAAAAATGCTCGGACAACCTGTTCAATCTGTCGAGGTGTGGTAATGTTCGTTGCTCGAATGTCAAAGTAGTGGGTGAAGATCGAGTCTACCTCGACTGTTTGGGCCCCCTTTATGGCGAGAACCATACTAAGTAAATGGTCAATATAGCCGACATGTGCCGGAGTCATCAGCTCGAGACGATGATCAAATGGCACAGGATCTCCAGCACATGCCAATCATGTGATGGCAGCAAAAGCAACTAGGTCTAGCATGAGCTCCCCAACTAATTTAGCCTAAAAAAATAGCCCAACAAATAGAGCCCAGATACTGGCCCAGTTTGATAAAGGCGGTGCCTCTGTGAAACTAAAGCACTACCTCTTTACTATAAAGGGACCGCCTCTTCACTACATAGGCGATGCCTTTATAGTTCAGAGCTGAAAATAATAATAAATGCCCATTAATGCAGAACGTGGGATTCCCCCACGTTCTGTAACTCCTCTCCCACGTTCATGGGAGAGGAAGTAGAAGAGGAATGTGGTTTAATATGATTTTAAGTGATTAAAACCTATATAAGTAGAGGGATTAATCTTGGTAAGAGAGGGTGAATTTTTGGAAAAAAAGAGAGAACCTAAAAAACCAAAAGCAACAAGAAAAAAGGCCAAAATTTAAGTATTCCAAAGGCTAGGGCATTCTAGATTGAAACTGAGGGAAAACTAATTTCTAAATTCATTTTTACAGTAAAAATTCTTCACTTTTTAATTTAATTACAATTTTAATTTTTCTCATATTGCTTTTTGATTCTTGTGATTGCAATGCATACTTTTTGACTCCTCTAGTGATTCTGAGATATTTTGTGACCTTTTGTGGTGTTAATTGGACATTTGAAGGATTAATTTTAATTTGTAAAAAAGTTCTTATTCTGCAGAAGGCACAGAGATGATGCCTCTTCGTAGAGGCAAAGAGGCACCGCCTTTGTCTATAGAGGCACCGTCTTTACTCCACAGAGGCATCGCCTTTGTAGTTAAAGTTTGGATTTGAATTATTTGACCGTTGAAGCATCAAATGCCTTATTCCACTAGGACAGAGGCGCCGCCTCTGGTTCTGTTTCTTTTGAATGAATTTTTATTATTATTTTCATGATTTCTTTATATTTTGTTTTGTAGGATTTACTTCCTGGGAGATCTAATTTTTCTTTGTTTGGCAGATAGGGTACTAATGGTTGAAACCATTATTTTAGATTTAATTTTTAGGATTTATTTATTTAATTTTATTTGCATGAAAAAAGGATGTAATTCTTTTCTCCTCCTCCCTTTCTTTGTGTGTGCTTTTGATTTTTGTTGTTTATTTTGTTATTTTATATTGGATTGTGATGAATGGTGTATATGTATGAAAATTAAAAATTATTTGGATCAAATAGCCATTTGCATGTAATTAGAGGAATAATTAAATAATAAAAAATAATAAAACATAAAATATAAACGGAGGCCGATCGCAAAATCGGGTGGGCCATTAAAAGTCCATACCCAGTTTCTAGACTCAATCTCTGAGGACAGCTGCTGAGCTCCCTCCTTGGGATCCAGTTATTGTAAAAGTGTCCCGAATTTCACCCGGGTGGCAACTCCAATCTCCAACTAAAATCCCGTTAAAAGGCTTAAAGATGTACTCCTAGTGGACCCTGAGCCCACACACTGCCGTAGTTGCCAAATACTTGAGCGCGTGCTAAACCTTGCCGCCTACATTAATATTTTTTTACTACTTGACAACACAATTTTTAGCATAACCAAATGTAATTAATAAAAAAAATAATAATAAAACAAAATTGTAGCATTTTGTTGATGGCTAAGTTGAAAATAATGTATTCTGTAACAATAATGCAGCTTTTTTTAAAAAAAAATTAATAGAAAAATTGAATAATCTAAATATGAATGTACTATATAATAAAAAAACAACTCTCCTTTTAAATCACTCAACCTTACAACTCTTAATCCTATTGGAAAAAAAAGTTGTTACTGTAGGCAGCGGAGTTCACTGTGCGCCCAAGTGTTTGGCAATCACAATACTGTGCGAGCTTAGGGCCCGCTAGAAATGCAATCACAAATCTTTTGGACATGGATCGGAGAAGGAAGTCACCACTCGGGTGAGATCTGAGACACTTTTATAGCAACTGGATCCCGCGGAGGGAGCCCAGTAGCCGCCCTTAGAGATTGGATTCGGAAACTGGGTATTAGCTTTTGGAATGCCCACCCGACCTTGCAATCGGGTTCCGTTTATATTTCGTATTTTATTATTTTTAATTGTATTTCTTTAATTAACATGCAAAATTGCAATTGCCTCCACATAATTTTACAATTTAGTCCATTTTGCATGCAATTATTTCAGTTCATTACAACACACATTCATATATTATCATATTTATCCATAAAATAATAATAAATAAAATAATAAAAAATAAATAAAAACATGAAAAGAAATGGACAACCCGTTCGGCGTTCACACACTTTAAAAATAAATAACATAAAATAAATTAAAATTTAATTCTAAATTCAGTAGCCACTGAGCCACTAATGATTTGGGCCTGCAAGAAAACTTTAATTAACTCGACAAAAAGAAATCTATAAAAAAATAAAAAATTTAGTTCATAATAATTGACATTGAAAATATACAAAAGAAATACGAAAAAAAACTAGAATAGGGCCACTTGGAATTCATCCAGGCAGCATAGAGGCAGCGCCTTAGTGAATACTAAGGCGATGGATTAAAGCACAGAGGCGTCGCCTCTGCAATCTCTGTTTAGACATAACACAAAAAAAATAAATCTAAACATACATAATGTATTCAGGGCTTTAAATTAATCACAGCATGCTTAAAAATTTGACAAAACAATCAAATGATAGAACAAAAATTACAGACTCATGCACAAAAGATAATTTAAATCAAAAAAGAAAATAAAAAATGAGCAATATAAAGAATTTACTGTTAAAATAGTTTGGCCCTTAGAAGTTCCTCTGATAATGAACAAAAACTCCTAATAGTGTAAAACCATATCTTCTCTTTTCTTTCAAGCTCCACTGCTCTTTCTTATGTGTGTTTTCTTCCTTTTTTTATTCATTTTTTTCTTCCCCGCTGTGTTAATGGCTTCTCTGTCACACCTTATGCTCGGATTAACTACTAATACTCAATTAACTCCTTTTATACCAACTATTAAATTCTTAATACACATAATGAGCCTTCAAAGTTATACAACACCAAAGATCATCATAATAAAAACCTGTACAAATTAAAACCTTCATTCATACATTGGGTATTCTTGCTAGTGAACTCATCTCACACCAGATAATGAAATAACATTACTTAGGTAATATTTTTCTTACAATTTCTATGCCACTCATCATTGATTAATCATATACATCCACATTGCAAATAATTCAAGATGGCAAGGTAATTACTTAGCAACATACCAACATCATATATAACATAAGCACCATAGTGCTAACTATCCATCAAAACATAAAATATACATCATCAGAAATATATACAACAAGAGTACTAGATGCTAATACATATAATACCATATACAACATTATTTGCCCTAGCATCTATCCCTAAAACATCGGATCTCTGTCCGGCATAAGATGGTGGTGGTGAAGATAGTAATAGCAGCACATATCCAGGCCCATAACCCTCAACAAAATAAAACTAACCACTGGCTCAAAGATAGCTCTGGTGACACGCACATAAGGGTGTGAAAATGGCTGAAAGTAAAAAGCCAAAAAGATGCATCCACAAGACTACATCACACCCAAGTGAGGGTGACTTGGACATCTAGCGAGGTAGCATAATATATGCGGAAAATGGTGCAGACACTATCATCAAGCTCCTCTCGCACAGATGAGACATGTGTATCAGCTCCAATAGGAACTATGGTAACACCCGTATTTTAGAACACTGTTCATGTATATTAATTTCATGCTATATAGAGTAGAATTGTGAACCATACTAAGTGTGGATATGTGAATGATTGATAGAGAGGGGTATAATTGCCAAGAAAATTTGGAGTTATTTGTCAAAATAGAAAGTTGAGGATTACTGTATAATAATCCAAGGTCATTAAGGGTGTGTAGAGAATTGGTGTGATATTTATGTATTATTTTTATTAAGAGATAATAGTTAATAAATATCTCTATTAAGATATTATGATCAGTAGTAATTATGAGAAGGAAGACTTTTGAGGGGGCAAATGGATATTTTTGATTGAATGAGAGTATAAGTGAATATATATATATATATATATATATATATATATATATATATATATGTAGGTGTGTGTGTGTGGATATATGTACAAGGGTGTGTAGAGAAAAAGGAGAAGAGAAGAAGAGGGTAATTCTTGAGAGGTTTTAGGGAGTTTTTGATTTTCTCTACTCATCTAGCAATTTAATTAGGGAGTTTTAAAAGATCCATAAGCATTTGGGAGCATCAATTTTGTAAGTCTTGTATTTATTTTGATTATTTGAAGCTTAGTTTTGATGTTGTAAATTCAGGTCTGTTTTACTGTGTACGTCAGTCATCTTGTTTTTATCATAACTTGAGTTGTAAACCTCTGATTTGAGAATACTTTAATTTTCTGAAAACCTTCGAGAGTCTACTATAACTTTTATGTTTTTCACAAAGCCAAATTTTGTGGTTTTGGGTAGCTAGTACAACAAAATATTTTCGTGCTCCAAGCTGTTACCCTATTTCTCTGTTTTACCTGATTTTACTCAAAAATCCATAATTAATTCCACATACATCTAAATTGAGTAATTCCAACTGGAATTTGAAGTAGAATCATATGTATACCTTTAGTAATATTTTCATAATTTTTAGATGTGTGCGTGAATTATTTGGATATTTTGAGCATGGAATATGAGGCTGCACTTAGTTGCATTTTGTTGAGTTAAGTGCAAGTGGCATGTTTGCTTTGTGAATTGATGTATGTATTGTATGTAGGCTTTAATAAGGATGTTGGAGATCCTAATCACTATGGGAACTTTTATTTTAAGGAGGAGTTGAAGGCTTGAGGTAAGTAATTAGTATAGAATGCTTACATATAGTAATTCTCATGTAACTAAAGTTACATGACTATGTTGGTTGTGCACGTAAATGGTTATAGTAAGATTGATATATATATATATATATGTATATAATGCTTGTGAGAATATTAAAATATTCATTGAGATTGTGTTGGTGGTAAAATGTGAATAAAGCCACTTGATGTGGTATAGTAGACATGTAATATGTGTGAGAATGACGAGTATATGATTATATGTTGTTTTGAGAAAGCATGATGAATGATATATATATATGTCATATGATTTTGGTATACTTTTGGTATATTTTTGGTATATAAATGATATATATATATGCCATATGATTTTGGTATACTTTTGGTATATTTTTTGTATATAAATGATATATATATATATATGCCATATGATTTTGGTATACTTTTGGTATATTTTTGGGTATATAAATGGTGTATTCTTCAATTATAAATTGTTATGAATATGAGCATATGTGGTAATGAATTGTGAACATTGGCACCTATGAGTGCAAACCACTTGAGGTGGTATGAAATTATGAATTATGAAAGCCACGTGAGGTGGTATGGAATTGTGATGATATAATGGTACATATGCATTTTACTATGTTATAAGAATAATTGAAAAATATGCATGTGGTGAGGAATGTGAGGAAAATATGTGTGTGGAGACTGAGCTCCACGGCTTGAGACTGAGCTGGGCAGAGAGTCTTAGGTGTGACCATTCGTGTGAAATATATATATGCGCGCACGTGTGAGATCTGAGACTGAGCTGGGCAAAGAGTCTCAGGAATGGCCACAAATATAAATGAAAAGAAAAAGAAAAGAAAAGAAAAGAAAAAGAAAGTGAGCTTTATATAAAACGCGTGTGACGTGTGTTAAGAATTCCGGTCGGATTACTAACATTTGTATAATCATGAAATGTTGCATTGTGAGGAATATAGCCAATGAGGCTAAGTGTGAGGTTATGTGTGAGGAAAGGGTCTATCCAAATACTAACTCTTGCATTGAAACATGCATACTTTGAATTTATGCATTTGAATGAGAGACAATGTGTGAATGGGTTGTTTGGTTGTGAAATGATGTATATGGATATTTAAATCTTGTGAATGAATGTGAATTATATGTTGATGATTGAATTGGTGATTTTTAGTATGTTTATGAAGTGTTTTTAAGATTGATTTGAGTTATGATTAAGTATGGAAAGGTTTGGTATGCTTAGGAATGGCTAAAAGGGAGTTTTGGCCTTGCTTGGGTTGCTCATGGTCGGGTCGTGACCATGAGGACACACCCGTGAACAAACTAGGCCATTTTTCACATTAAAATAGTGCTTCAGGTGGCTGCTCATGGTCTGGTCGTGAGCACACCATCGCGACCGTGAGCACTCGCCCGTGAGGAGTCATCAGCACACTTTTGTTTTTGTATTTTTACGATAACTTGAGCTACCGAACTCTAAATAGTGTGTGGTTTGATGCTACAGAACCGTTGAAGAGTCCTCTACAACTTTTATGATTTGAGAATTTCCAGAATCTATCTCTAAAATTCTCTAATTGGGCTTAATATTTTAGTACTCACTTACACCTTTTTCATTTAGACTCCCATGCGTAGTCTAAATGTTAAATTCTTGTATTTTGATGTGTTGCAATGTATTCTAGGTGTTTTTCTTAATTAGTTCTTGAAAAGAACTATATGTATGGTTATATTAATAATTTCTTATTGAGTTGCAAGCTCATTCCTTTGCAAATTGTGATTTTCAGGCTGGTTAATTGAAAGCTTGAAGTGAGTTAGACGTGAGCTCAGATGGGTCAAAGGCAGACTTGGTGTCAACATCTCCATCCACATAAATATATAAGCATTTTGGCATTTGAGCATGTTAAACTGAGTTCATATATATATTTTAGTATTATGTAACTTTATATCTTAAGCACTTACAATGTATCAAACAAGTGTTTTTGTATAATACACACATTTTTAAAAAAAAAATTCATGTGCCACGTGTTTACTTGTTGTTGGGACACTTGTATGTGGTACCTGGAGGGTACTACAACTATGGTGACCTTAAATACTAGCTCTACATCTAAATCATGGCGTACAATGTACTGCACTAATGTCTCCACTAGGGTGACCTCATAAATCATGGTAGCCCACTATACAGCCATACTGATGCTAGACTATCACTAAGCTGTGAAAAATATTTTAAAAATGGTGGTGAGTAACCGAAAGAAATTATCCAGTGAGTAGCTAGTAAAATTTTTAAAGCAAAAGCATTTATCCAAAACATGCTAAATCCCAAAATGCAGCAGTCATTTAAAAACTGATAAATATTCACAAACATATTGCCTCATTAAAATAAATCTTTTTATAATCAGCATTCTTTTCACAAAAGCATTTGGCAAAGGATTCCCATTACATGAGGAATAATTAAATACTTTTAGTAATAATACGAATCCAAAAAAAATCAAGAATATAAAATTCCTTTCTCCAAAATGAAGCTCAAGGCAGTTTAAATCATCAAAATAAATCCTTAATTTCCTTTAAAAATTTACTAAAAACAATTCATAGCAAATTTGGGTCTAAAAATGCTTATTTTTAATAAAATACAAAGAATCCACACAATCCACAAAAGTTCTCAACTCAAATGTTAACAAGCTTAAATCCACACTTATAACTAATATAAAATCTCATAAATTATTGCATATCACAATCGGATATTGAACACTTTGGTTTGTTATGAATTTCTCATATCAATACTATAAGAGTTGAGAGTTTCAATCATTTCAATATCAACATTATGATTATTGTTCACATTATTCACAATTGATAATTCATATCATTATTCACAATTGATAATTCATATCATTATTTCATATATATATATACTCTCATATATAATTTCTCATTATCAATTATTTAGATATTTATCATTGCAAGACTTGCATTATTTATGTTCTTTGCAAAGGCATACTCTGCTAGTTTGGATATTCTTTATCAATTATTCATAATAATTTAGTCCATTTGTCTAAGACTCTATAACACATGGTATTCAGGTGTCTTTTAGTCACTTAATACAGACTTATCAATAATTACTAAAGTTATCAAAAAGTGTCGTATCTTAAGGATTAAAGGCATTTCTAATAATCCAAATGTTCAAGGAATATTATTCTATGGTTTGGTTCATCATTGTGTTTCAATTGAATCACAAACAGTAAAAATCAGACACGTTTCAGGTCGTGGAGGTGCGAGCTCTGTGCAGGGGCGCCGACTTCACGCATAGGCGCCAACCACTAGTGCAGAGGTGCCGACTTCCCGAGCGGAGGCCCCAAATGTTCAAGGAATATTATTCTATGGTTTGGTTCATCATTGTGTTTCAATTGAATCACAAACAGTCAAAATTGGACATGTTTCAGGTCATGGAGGCGCGAGCTCTGCGCAAGGGCGCCGACTTCACGCACAGAGGCGCCAACCACTCGTGCAGAGGCGCCGACTCCCGAGCGGAGGCACCGACTTCCCTCTAGAGGTGTCCCGACTCCCCACGGCGGAAGTGCTGGCTTCGTCACGGAGGTGCCACCCTCTGGCCTTCTGACAGCAACAATAAATTTTTCGACAGAAATCTCAATTTTTTTACAAATTTAAACATGCCAGAAGTTTATATACCAATTGTAAACTAATGATAAACTCATAAACAACTCAAAAGCATCAAGATCAAGTCTAAATCTACGATTTTAGCCATCAATATACCCACAATTTAGAATCAAAGACTTAGAAAATAAAAACATATAAACTTAAATTTAAATCCACCACTCACAACTTGCTCCAGCCGAATTTGTGCTCTCCTTGTTGAATCCGAATTTTCCCTTAGCTTCAGAACACTTGCTCTTCTTCTCTTTCACTTTTGCTTCTGCCATTTCCTTCTTCCTCTTATTTCTTTTCTTCTCTTCCACCATACTTTCTCCTATACATTTTTAACAGCTCTTCATCTTTCTCTCAACTTTGGTCCTTCTTCTTTTCTTTCCTTCTTCTCAACTCCAATTACTTCCATTAATTACAACTTAGTCCTTGTCTTCTTTTCAATTACATCCTTTAAACTCTACTCAATTATCCCACATATATCAACCTTATTATTATTATTTCTCACATCAAAATAATATAAACTCTTAACAACATAAATTTAATACCACATGATCAATCTTTATTAAATATCAACTTAAATGCAAAATAATCAACTCTTAATCATCCATTTAAACAATTGACAATTAACTCCAATTAATATTTATTTAATATAATTAAATAAATATTACTTAATTATCATTAATCCAAAATAATCCGGTTATAGGACACAGATGTTACATTCTCTCTTTTTTTTTTCTTTGTTGAACCTTGATTCCTTTCCTCTTCTCTGTTTTTTGTATTTTTTTAATGCTTCTTTTTTTAAATTCTTTTGCTGCCTTTTTTTTTTGAATGCCAAACAGATGCTCATAGTATATAGTCATATCAACACAACTGGACATAGATGGAGAATCAGAGAAGAACCCTAAAATTTCATGTAATCTCAAACACTTTGCCTAACTGGCCATTTGGGCCTTCTTGAATCCAAATAATATTTCTCTTATCCAATTGGGCAGTGGACCAATCCCAAGACCCTAAAAGGTCAACCGAGCTCTCGCAGCCATACCCTTCTTTATCTATAAATCTCAATAAAACACTTTAACCATATATCCATGTCATATTTTCTCATACCAAATCAAAATTTGTATCATTTTCATCTAGCATACTAGTGCGTACACAGTCCTAGTGTAGCCCACTAGATAGCATGTTCTACTACTATCCTCCAAAAATATCTCATCTAAATACAAAACCATATCAATATATAAACAACATCCAAACCAAAAATCCAACATTCAGACACACACACACATATACATAAAATAACAATATTAATAGTATCATAATTATCACCTCTCTCTCTCCTCCCACACTTCTCCATCATTTGCCCCCTATAAATCACGTTCCAGAAGAATGTGGTTTTAATTTTTTTTTGGCAGATAGCACTGAGGCACCACCTCAGTGATGAGGCGACTGCCTTAGTGATGAGACGAAGCCCATAAGAAGACTTTAATGGGCTAAATGGGTTGTGTGCTTGTCAAATAGGCTGGAATCTTAGGCTTTACACTGTTGGGCTGATTTGTTTTTACTTTTATCATTTGACTTTCGCTTTTGGGCCGGACTAACCCAAGTGTCAATAACTACATTACTGTATTTTTTATTATGTGGTTTGCTATATTATATTATTTGGTTGCTAACATTTAAAATTTATATTATTTCCACCTTCTATTTTGTGTAATTATACTATTTACCCATTCCGTTAAAATTTCCATCACAATTACCACTAACTGATATGAAATTATCAAGTAAATACTATTTGTCCCTCTATTTGAATATATTTTGTTATTTTCCCCTAAAATATACAAAATATATTTTATTATTAAACTAATTGTTTAATATCTAATCACAATTTTAATCAAATATCAATTATCTTCAATCTTAAAATATCTTTATATAAAATATTTATATTGCATAAAAAATTAACCGAGTAAAATTCTCTTTTTAACTTCAAAAAAAAGTTTGTTTTTCTTTGAATTGTAGTATATAAATTATATTTATGAATAAAATTAATAATTTTAAATAATTTAATTCATATACCCAACAATTGAAGATAACAATTCAAGTAAATAATTAAATTTCAAAATTAAAAAGAGAATTGACTTGATTAAATTTTTTTAATGAAATATAAATATTTTAAGTTAATATTTAAGTAGAGATATTTTCAAACTAGGGAAGTTTTATGGTTACTTGGTTTTATAGTTACTTTTGATTAACTTTATCTTTATCACCATCCAATGGTGATGATTGACAAAGTATATTTTACTTTGTAAAAAACAAAGTAATCATAGAATGCACTTTAAAAATAATACTAATTAATTTGTATTTAATTAAAATTTTAATTACATAAAATTAAAATTGGGTATTTTATATTTTATTTAAATGATATAATTGTCATTTTATAGTTAAATTATAAAAAAATTGGTTCAATATAAAAAAAATAAAATTTCTAAATATTAGGAGACAAATAGTATAATATAATCATATAGAAGAGCAAGTAGTATAATATAGTCATAAAAGGAGCAAATGGTATTTACTTAACAATTCTTGTATCAATTAATGGTACTTGTGACAAAGAATTTCATGGAATAGGTAAATAGTACAATTAGGGGTGTAAACGAGCCGAGCCGAGCCGAGCTTTGACTAGTTCAGACTTGATTCATTTATAAACGAGCCGAGCTCATTAGACGGCTAAGTGTTCGCGAGCTGTTCACGAGCTTAAACGAACCTAAACATACTAAAAAAATTTCTAAAAATATAATATATAAATTTAAATTATTCATTAAAATAATTTATTTACTAAATAATTTATCATAAAATTATAATTTTTTGTAATAATATATTTTAAAAATATTTAAATGAATAAAAATTTATATATTGTATATCTAAAATTAAATTATTAATATATTAAAATTGCGAGCCGGTTCGCGAGCTCTTATTCGAGCTTGTTCACGAGCTTTCACGAGCCGAGCTTTCACGAGCCGAGCTTTACATAGTTTGAGTTCGGCTCGTTTATTAAACGAGCTTCAATATACGAGCTCGAACGAGCTTTTAACGAGCCGAGCTCCGAGCTGCTCGCGAGCGACTCTGTTCGTTTACACCCCTAAGTACAATCATACAAAATAGGAGGAAGAGATAATATGGTAGTATAATATAGCAACCAACATGAGATAAATAGTAATTCATCCATGATAATAATAATAATAATAATAATAAAATCCTACTATGATGAGCAATTACAGGGTTGTTAGCAGATCACAAAGGCTAAAAGTACTTGTTTGACAATAATAATTCAAGTGCAACTTATGGAAAATTCAAAGTCACTTTTAGCCATTAAATATAGAATTTAATCTTTCGTAATCAACTCAAGAACTTTAATATTGCAACTTAAAAATTAACTCAAAAACTCGGCCAAATTCTGCTTTGTTGTCAAATATATATTATGAGAATTAGCATCATTACTACACGCTTTTTACGTGATGCATAGTACTTTAATTGATGCTCTATGTGGAGAGGGAGCACAAATTCCATGACAATCCTATCTGATGCACTTAAATATAAAATCAAGTATACTCTAAAATTTAGCATCACCACAAACGCTTCTGTTTGATGCCAAGTTCTGTAGCATGTTTGCGAAAGATGCGCAGATTCAGCAGACGCTTCACAACTTGCCCCATGGTAGGACGTTTAGATGAATCCATATCTATGCATTGCAATGCCAACTTTGTTAGTTCAACTCCATCGCTGGTATAGTAATCACGATCTTTCTTTAGCCCACTGTCAACAAGTGAAAACCAAGATAGAACAGAAACTCCCTTCGATTTTTTTGTTTCCGTATCATATTGTTTAATGGCCCACTCACTAACTAGGGTAGAGCCACTCTTGACATCTTCTTCTGTATAAATCTTTTTGGATATCAAGCCCAGAAGTATACAACCATATGCATAAACATCGGACGATCTACACCATACACCTGTCCACAAATTTAACAAAGTTCCAGAACACGATAATATCATAAGAAAGCAGATTCAAAATGACAAGATGACACTTTTACCATGGCCAAACAAACAGGAGTGACTCTTCAAGTGTTTTCAAGGGAGACTTAAATTGATTTTTTATGAGATTGTCAGAAGAGTGTGCCAGTTGACTAAATTTCTATGCCGTGGACATCATTGATCCATTCACTATTCAAATTCAAAATAACATTGCAAGCACCCAATTATTAAAACTAGTAGCCTAATGGCCTTTCAAGAATCTAAACTAGTAATAGCTAATCTGACAGTGAATGGGCGGCCAAACCCCTGTTCCATGTTTTCTCCTCTCCTACTTGTTGATAGCATCCATAACGTTATTAAAGGTAAAGTGGATATATTTGTTGCGTCTATGGCAGCTGTAATTTAATATATAGGAAACACTAAAAGAAAAAATATCATGCCATTTAGTTGACATACCTCCATCAAGCAAGGTATCTGGATCCATGTAACCATAACATCCACGTTTGTACCTGTTTCTATCCAATCTAACATCAAGAATAACTCCACCAATAAACATCCCAAAATCAAATAATTTTGGGCTGTATTCCTACATATCAAATTGATTCAGGTTATGGATTAAATACAACGGATCAAAGGGAAAAAGAAAAGGCTGATTGAAGGAAAGAAGCAATAAGCATTACATAAAACATGTACAGACCTTATCAAGAATAATATGCTGCGCATCTATGTTGCGAACCAGACAGGGTATAAATGGCTTATAGTCTGGCTCACGAGTATGTAGGAATTTTAGGAGGCAGGCAAATTCATACCCAACCTTAATTCTCTGCAGCCAAGTGAAGTCATCTACAAATGGAAATTTTTTTTTTTTTGTTACAAATAATTATAAAAGACGAAAATAGTTGCTCAAGAATGTATGTTCAATCCCCTAATAATCAAGATGAATAAGGCTGCTGTTTCAAATTAAAAACATAAATTTCCGGTTCTCATAACCAAAATTTACTGTAATACATTTGGGATAATAAAAGCAAACATCATATGTAAACTTCAAAATGGAAACTTAATCATCAGGGGCACAAATGAGCCAGACAGATAATTGAAGAAAAGGGTGTAATTCAGCCCAAAAATAACATATAAGCCAAAATATAGCCAAATCAAAATGCAAACTATGACGCGTGAGCACGAAAATGGCACAATTCTTAGGAAAAGCACATCAATGATGAATTCTTTAAAAAATATGCACATGTAATTTGCTTAACAATTAGATAACCATTCTGTTAAAGACTAAATTTTGTTTCTCATTAAGACTGGCAGTCTGGCAAAAGACTTGCTATTAAGACCAATATAGAACTTACAATTTATAAGTATAAAATAAAAGTATTAACAAGTCCAAACCATGGTGAAACAAACAAGTATAAAACTATTAACAAGTCCAAACCATAGTGAAACAAATAATGCCCATCCATAACACAATGAAAAAGTCCCCTCTTAATCTGTAATAAAATAGTAATATCAGTCCAGCATTAAATTATCTCAAAAGTGATAATAAGATGTTCAATGCATTGTGTGTTCAAAACCCAATATGGCATTTTCCCATATAATAATATCCTCCATGACAGAAGAACACCACAAGCTGTCCATTGTAAAACACAGATATATAAACTTTTTCCTTATTATGTATTTATGGGAGATTTTGATGTATCCAATTCATATCAAGGGCATTTCAGGTTCAACACTTCTTTTACAGAAAGCTAGAAAACCGGAAATAATTATGATGCAGTTCAACACTTCCAAAGCATCACCTAAGCTCTATAAGATTCTATTCGACACAATTTCATTTCTTTGTCAATAGTTCATGATAGGCAACCAACATAAAGCATAGATCCACATAACAAAAATTATTGGGATACCCATACAGTCAACATAAAGCATAGATCCACATAACAAAAATTATTGGGATACCCATACAGTCAAGTGAAGTACATAAAACAAGTACCTTTAGGTGCAAGATTGTATACAGTGTGACATGGTTCCAAATCATAAACAACGCCAAGTTTCTCTTCCTCATGACAGTATCCAATCAATTTCACCAAGTTTGGATGAGACATCAGTTCAGGGTGACAAAGCAATGCAATTTCATCCTGAAAGATAAATTTAGCATCAGGCATGCAATAAGACTCCAAGTCAAAGCTCAAATACAGATAACATAACCACACTGTTCAGCAGCATACCCTCAACCTGCCTTCATTATGACCTTTACAAACTTTATACAATCCGTTAGACAATTCATTAGAAGACTCCCAAATCTTCACCATGACATTTTTTTCTTCAAACTTGCCACGAAACACACTTCCAAATTGGACTTTCCCGATGAGATTTTCTTTACTAAATCCATCAGTGAACATACTTAGGTCTTCATAAGAAAAAACATCAACTGTATCAGAGCCTTCTCTCAAAATGCTTTTACCTACAGCATATAAAAAAAGCATAAAAAAATTTGCAACAATAAACTTAATTCAAGAGAAATAGCCAGTTGCACAACTAATCCCCATTTTAGCAGTTTCCCAATCACCAACAAATAAATGCAAATACATAAAGCTATGAATTTTTCAAACCCGCTTTACAAGTGCAGTTTTATAACAGGTAAGAGCCCACCCACAGACATAGTACGCATGTTATAAAACATAATAAACAAAAAAACAATAATATATTGCTTGTGAACAACAGTCCCTCACCTGTTTGACAATGATTTGAGTCTCTAAAATCTCCATACAATTGGCTTTTGGAAGAAATGAATTTTGGAAAGTTTCCCAAACGCTGTGTTAAAAGTCTCTTAGATTTTTGCCCTATCCAATAAACAAATATGCATCAATTAACAAATTACCGATAACAAATAGAAAGCAAAACAAAACAAAAATTAACATACCCTGTTAAAAAGCAATGAAACAAAAGTAAACCAAGACCAAGAATTGAAACTCAATCTTATAACAGAATGACAATATCATTGATATCAGTATCATTTGTATCAATGTGCAGCTTCCAAGTTGGGAACTGCTCAGAATTCCTATTTATGTAGCCTCACTCTCTCTGTTAGATAAAACAGTATCTTTAAAAATTTGAAGCTTGGAGGAAGGTTTGGGATCAAATGGTTGGGGAGAAGACAGGATTGGGCCTGGCCCTGACAGAATCAAACCCAGTATTTCAACAGGTCTATATACAACTAACTAATAATTGTCCATTGATTATAAAAGGAATGCATTCTCAGCATTTAAACAGGTCTATTACTTTTAACTAATAATAACAGTCCACTGGTTAAAAGGGAATGCCTTCCATAAAGGAAGAAGCTATAGCTTTATTAACGCCCCATAAGACCCTATCACTGTAGGAAGGAGACAGGCTGGCGTGCATCCTTTCATGGAAACAGATTAAAGCTTGATTGTGTACATGATATCAGCTTGTCCGCTAATCAATGTGATTTGGCATAAATAAATGAAACAGCCATAGCATTGTAATCCATCAGTTGTAGGAAATGAATCAATAGCTCTATTGCAATTTTGCTGAAATCTCATAACAAGATGATATCACTTACATGAAGGTTTATCTGCTTGCAGGATAGCAGCATCACGACTAAGTAGCTTGCAAATTTCCCAGCTGTTTACATGGCGTTGAACAACATCCAAATTCTGCAAGTGCTTGACAACTTGTTTCATTTCTGGCCGCTTTTGAGGATTGGAAGCAACACATTGCATTGCCAAATTTGTAATTTTAATTGCATCATTAAAACAAAAACCTGGTTCTGACTCTAGACTTTGATGCACAAGAGAAGGCTTGCTTTTGTCAAAGTCCGTTACTGATTTGTCCCATTCACTATTGTCTTTGTAGACACTTTTTCTTATTAAAGCCATAAGCAGAGCACCATAAGAAAAAACATCACATTTTTCTGACCATTTACCTGCAGATTGTTGAAGTGACACACAAGTGGTCCTGTAGTTAGAATTAGATTCAACAATCTGAAAAAAGTTTAATGATACGAAGAGGAGAAAGTATTGGACAAATAAAAGGAAATATGGGGACTATAATGTTATATTTGAAAAAAAAGACAATCATAGGTGGGATTACATGGGTTCATTATCTTGATATATGTTGCATGGGAACTTTTGTTTCTGGCTGATTTTCAGGATGTAAAGCAACATATTGCATTTCCGAATTTGTAATTTTTTTAATTGCATCACTAAAACAAAAAATCAGGTTCTGACTCCGTGACCTTGATCGAAAGTTACCACTCAGATTCAAAGTTTTTTGAGCAAGATAGAAATCAAGTTGGCACAAGGGATGGCTCACTCACACAGTTGACAACATCCTTGGAGAGGACAATTGTTTAAATTTTAATAGACAAAATATATGTAAGGAAGAAGAATACGTCCTGCCATCAAAGGGGCAACCTATCATTTGAAGTGGAGAAAAAGAATCCTTATAGCTGACTCCAATTAACTTGGGATGAAGGCTTGGTTGAGTTGCGTTGAGTTGAGTGGTAACAAGGGGACAATCTAAAAGGGCTAAAAGGCTTGATATTCCATCAAGAAAACTTAGATTTGAAACCCACTAAACAAGGAGAGGGGAATAGAAAAGAGATATCCCCTATTATATACTTTATCTCAAATTCCAACGTATATCAATTGAAACATAAACAAGAAGTAGAAGTCCTAGGAAAGAAACCCGATGAGAGAGTTGCTTAGTATGCCAAAGACATATTCAAGGTCTCAAAATTACAAATATATTAAAACACTTAAAAGCACATAAAATGCAGGTAAGTAGCTAAAAATCATATAATGAAGCAGGATGGACCCTGGAAAAAGGGCACAGCTTTTTATTCGCCAGTTTTTCCCCCAAATCTTTAATTACTAGTTTTTCCACATTCATTGTCACCATAAATTCCTCTCAGACAAGACTTTTCTTTTATTACATTTGAATTGTTAGAAAAAGAAATATATAAGGTAGGAGGTACATAATAATGGAGAGAAAGAAGTAGTTGGAAATATTTTCTCTTTTGTAAGAAAATCTTTTTGTAAACACGAACTCGATACTATTATCTATATCATTAATTAAGAGAGCTGAATGATTTGGTTACATTCCAAAGCCACAAAATCAAGCACAAGTCTACATTGCAACATAAAGTTAGTCTCATTTCTGAACATAAACTCACCCACTCTCTCTCCATGGCTTCATGTCGTTCCTCTAAATATTATTGATGAGAGGGCAAGCTTGGATTTAACATTTTTCAAAATATAATGTACACGTTCTGGATCAAATCACATGAAGTTCTACATTTAAAGGAAACACACAGTATTATTTCCTCCCTGCACCACAC